>JAJQXH010000026.1:1027500-1140000 GCA_022343465.1 Oscheius sp. G VE-2021
CCAGTTTTGAAGACTCTCTTCTTCTCTGATTTTGCTGAAAGCAAGCAAGAGGTGGTGGAATTGGATATTCGTTATGTGTTCATGCGGGACATCATTGACATCCTGCATTATAGTAGAGAGCCAGGTAGGAAAATATGGAATACACATATGTTTTTCTCACTCACATGCACACACGCACACACAGGTACACTGGTACACGCTTTGAAAGGTACGTATTTCCCATTCCAGGGGAAGGACCGCGTAAAAATAATTTTTCTGATTTTGTGATAAAAGCCTAGATCTTATTCCCAGGATTCCGAAAAGTACTTCTTTTGCCCATTTTAGATCAAAATGAACTGATTGGGAGCGCTTGAAATTTGGGAAAATTACCATTTTTGAACTGCCGCCAACACTGCGTCTCCCCATTTCCGGCCGTGTAAACGCGCCCCTTTTGCAGTCGAAATCATACAAAAGGGGTAATAATTGTAAAGAGAATTTGAAAAATCAATTTTACGAGGTCCTTCCTCTTTAAGAAACGATTATACAACGAGAGAAGTCCGCAGCGGACACATTTGAGCATGAAATTAGTGCTTGGGTGTATTCTTACAACTCATACACTATTTAAAAGCAATTACTTATCATTTTCTCATTTTCCATCTTAAAATACTGAATTTCCATTGATTTTCAGTTTTCAAAATATGAGCTGCCGTTTGCCACACAAAATTTTTTGGCACAGTGCCAGCATGCCGAATGCCGCATAGAGTCCTGTAAATAGCGCGCGGCAGTTGCGCATGGTCCGTTTGCTGGAAGCCGTTGGAAAGAATTGTTTCAAGGGAGAAATTTAAAATTTATAGTTTATCTGGCAATATGAATAAAATCGAATATTGAAACCTAAATAAGAAAAATATTTATATTTCGTTAAAATAAACTTGTAAATGGACCCTGACGGTCCCTTTAACACACAAAAAGTACCCCTTACTTTCACACATTCAAACGGATGTCTCCAACATTTACGTACGCACTCTCTCACGCATCAACATGTATTACTTGATCCAATGCCTACCCATCAATCTCACTGGCACACGTTCACACGTGTAATCCACCACCCAATATAGAAATTCCTTACCGTGGCAATCTAACGGGGCTCTACATGGCAGCGGAAAAGTACGACATTCCCCTGGTCCGGAACTACGTGAAAGAGCAACTCTTCGAAATGAAACCCGGTGATGCTCTGAAAATAACCATCGATTTAGAATTTGAAAAGGAAAAAGTTGGTTTTTCTATTTTCCAGTACTTTCATTTTCTAGGAACATCTGCTGAAAAAGATGTCTAAAGAAGATGTGGCCGCTTTTCTGAAGGAGAACAAAGACACCCTCCTCACAGCGGCGGAGGTTGCCGAAATGCTGACTAAATGTTGGCCAAAGTAGTTGATTAGATAAAGTTGATGTTTCAGTTGATGGTTCTCTTGTGGTTTCAGAGGAAACTTCCCAGGTTGCTTCCGAAAAGTGAGGACTTATAAACTTCTAAAATATTGCTGTTTCAGTGATTTGATTCCGGAAAACTTCGATCATCAATGGGGAACATCCAATGTAATCTTGAGGGCTGAAGATGGAGGGGATTTAGTGCTCCATGCTAATAAATCGGTGGGTGGGAGGTCAACATCAAGTGAAATAAGTTTAAAGCGTTTCCCAGCCATTCAAAGTTTCGAGTTTTGAAAATAAAATTCTCCCGCGATGGCTTAGGGGATCTGAGATGATCCACGCCGCGAAAAGAGTGCGCGCACATTGCAAGCCCGCCGAAAAGTCTGCGGCAAATGCATTTTGGCTTAATTTTGGGCTGAAATCGGTGTTTTAAACGATAACAAGGGGTTTTCTGATATATTTTCAAGAGAAAAAAGCAAGAAACGGGCTTCTGAACACTCAGTTTGCAGTAAATAGCAAGATCGTCCTGCCAACTACTCTATTTCACGTCTTTATGGCTCTAAAACACTTTTAGCGAAAAACAATGTGATAATGTGTGTTAATGGGTATATTTGTATTTTCTTATTTATTACAATCATTTAAAAACCCTGAAAAGGACAATTTCAGGGGAAAATAATCGATATTTAAAAAAAGTAAAGTTTTCACATTTGAATTTCCCTGCATTTACGGTACTGGGCGGATGCGCGCGCAATTCAAACTAGGTTTTTTTTGCTGGAAAGTTTAAAACATTGTGACGGTTTTTCATGGAACAATTTCAAGAAATATATATATATATATATATATATATATATATATATATATATATATATATATATATATATATAGAGAGAGAGAGAGAGAGAGAGAGCGTGTAAGTGAGAGAACTATTTCCACGTTCAGGTCTTGGCCACCTTCTCTCCATTCTTCCAAAATCTGTTCTTCTCTGAAGGAGCAGATGTGAGCAACATTCCTCCACTGTTTTTAAAACTTTTGGTTATAGGAACTCCAGAATGTAGTGGATCTCGATTTAGAATACGAAGTTCTGCTCGAAATACTTCGCATTTTACACCATGTGAATAGGAAATGTGAGTTTACACTTCCTTTTCTATATTATCTCATTGGTGTGAACGTGTGAATGTGAGAGTTATAGTCACGGCGTGAATGTGTGTACGTGATAAACCCTCGTTCATCTGGATGACGCCACCACTCACGTTTACACAGTCACATGAACTATGTTAACAGTCACACACACACACACACACACACACACACACACACACACACACACACACACACACACACACGCTAGCAGCATGAGTGTGAGCACGTGTGTACGTCTGTATTTGCGACTATATGTGAAAGTGTGCAAATGTGAACATGTGAGAAATGATCTCTTAAAAACATGCATACAGTCCCGAAAACTTGCCCGTGTGTTTCTCACTAAAATTTTCAGTCGTAAAGAAGAACCAGAAGATCTTCGATACTTCCCTCCTAGTCAAGCTATACAGAGCTGCTGAAGAATATGAAATTGGAGTTGTGAAAACTTTCTGCAAGAATCAGCTGTTTCTCGGTCCACGTGTTGATGCCTTCCTTGCTTCTTGCGAGCTAGGTCTTGAAAAAGAGAGGGTAAGTAGACCTAAAGGGTAGAAAATAAGGATGTTTCAGAAGGAAATCTTCTCTATGATGACTGTGGAAGAAATGGATTCGATTTGTTCTAAATTAACCGACTCGGATGAGAAACTTTTCACTGCAAAGGAAATGGGAGAAGCGATGAGGAAATTGAGGGAGCAGACGATAAAAGGCCCTAAGAAAATTTCACGGTTCATGGGACTGGGATCTGCGAAATGAAGAGATGAAAGAGAAAGAAAGACATTGTTTACTATTGCAAATTAAAGGGACCGTCAGGGGCCTTTTTCAAGTTTATTTTAATTAATTATACATATTTTTCTTATTTAGGTTTTAATATTCGATTTTGTTCAAATTGGCAGATAAACTAGAAATTTTAAATTTCTCCCTTGAAAAAATTCTCTCCAACGGCTTCCAGCAAACGGGCCATGCGCAACTGCCGCCGCCCGCTGTTTACAGGACTGTATGCGGCATTCGGCATGTCGGTGCTGTGCCAAAATTTTTCGTGCGGCAAACGGCAGCTCATATTTCAAAAACTGAAAATCAATGAAAATTCAGTATCTTAAGTTGGAAAATGAGGAAATTCTAATTGTTATCGCCTTTAAATAGTGTATGAGTTGTAACAATACCCCCAAGCACTAATTCCATGCTCAAATGTGTCCGCTGCGGAATTTTCTCGTTGTCTGCGTCTCACCCGTACGGCATTAGTGGCGCCGCGAGGGGTAGTCGGCGGCTAGGCCACGCCCCCCGTAATCTAGCGGAGTATCGCGTTGGAAAAAAATACAGTGGATACTGCAGCCCCCAAAAGGACCCTGGCGGTCCCTTTAAAGGTGTTATTTCTATCCTCAAAATGTAAATCTCTTCATGAAATCCGCTATAACAACAAATGCATCAGTTGGTAGTTTGGTCTTTTCCCTTAGAGGTAGCTGCTGGTGACCGATGTTCCGAGGAAGGACTGGCTCACACTCTGACTGGGCGTTCTGATTCTGCGACTGCGGGGCTGAGGGGGAGCCAGGTCCTGTGCCGGGATAGATTCATCCTCATCCAATTCGGCTCCTACAAAAAGGGGCATGGCCTAATTATTCCTGTGAGACCCACCCATCATCTGTCTTTGGACAAGCAACTTGTACATGCCCTCCTGGTTAATCAACTCCTTGTGTGTTCCCATCTGCTCCACTCGGCCCTAAATTTTAAGGCCTTAAGAAAGTAAAAGCGGTTGACTACCTTGTTAATAACGACAATCTTATCGGCGTTTTCTACAGTACTCAGACGATGGGCAATGAGAACGACAGTCTTTCCCTTCAAGTTCTTGGACAGGGCTTCTTGGACCTAAAAGTTAAGGTTAATAACTTAAAAGTTAAAGTTAATAACTTAAAAGTCAAGGTTAATAACTAAAGGTTAAGGTTAATAACCTAAAAGTTAAGGTTAAGGACCTAGAAGTTAAGGTTAAGAACGTAAAAGTTAAAGCTAAGGACCTAGAAGTTAAGGTTTAGAACCTAAAACTTATGGTTAAGGACAGAGAAGTTAAGGTTCCTAAAAGTTAAGGTTAAGGACCTAGAAGTTAAGGTTAAGGACCTAGAAGTTAAGGTTAAGAACATAAACGTTAAGGTTAAGGACCTAGAGTTAAGGTTAAGAACCTAAATGTTAAGGTTGAGGACCTAAAAGTTAAGGTTAAGGACCTAATCGTTAAGGTTAAGGGCCTAGAAGTTAAGGTTAAGAACATAAACGTTAAGGTTAAGGGCCTAGAAGTTAAGGTTAAGGGCCTAGAAGTTAAGGTTAAGAACCTAAAAGTTAAGGTCTAGAAGTTAAGGTTAAAAACCTAAAAGTTAAGGTTAAGGAAATAAAAGTTAAGGTTAAGGACCTAAAAGTTAAGAACGACAAGAGTGGTTCTAAGAAATCACAGTTTCGTTGACTTACAACATGCTCGGATTCAGCATCGAGGGCGGATGTGGCTTCGTCAAGGAGGAGGACCACTGGCTCTCTCACCAAGGCACGGGCGATTGCGATACGCTGCTTTTGGCCTCCTGAAGCGATGGTTTTTCTCACAGACTCACGGTCTCACTGCCTCACTAACCCTCAAGTACCAATTCCTCTTTACCTGACATCTGGCTTCCCTTCTCTCCCACATCTGTGTTGTATCCCTCAGTCGTGTCCATAATGAAAGCGTGAGCATTGGCCATTTTAGATGACTAAATTGACCCAATTTCAGTTTTTCAAAACTGTTTGGTTTATACCTTCTGAACCATTTCGTCGTCGTAAGTGTCGAGACCATAGCCGATGTTTTCAGTGACAGAGCGGGCGTAGAGAACTGGCTCCTGACCGACCAAGGCGACCTGAAACGAATTGTGAAGGCTGGGAGACAAGGCTGATTACCTTGGTGTGGAGGTATTTGTGGTCGTACTCTCTGATGGGAACTCCGTCCAGAAGGACCTCTCCTCCAGTGGGTTCGTAGAAGTGCTCCAACATGGCGATGCAAGATGATTTTCCACCTCCAGAAGGACCGACGAGGGCTACGACCTCTCCGGGCTCAACGGTGAAGGTGAGGTCCTAAAGGAGGCTAGTTGAGAGAGAGAGAGATAGTGAGAGAGAGGGAGAGAGAGAGGGAGAGAGAGAGAAAAGAGAGAGAGAGAGAGAGAGAGAGAGAGAGAGAGAGGGAGAGAGAGAGAGAGAGAGAGAGGGAAAGAGAGAGAGAGAAAGAGAGAGTATAGAGAGAGAGAGAGCGCGCGAGAGAGAGAGAGAGCGAGAGAGAGAGAGAGGGAAAGAGAGAGAGAAAGAAAGAGAGAGAGAGAGTATAGAGAGAGAGCGCGCGCGAGAGAGAGAGAGAGAGCGAAAGAGAGAGAGAGAGAGAGAGAGAGAGAGAGAGAGAGGGAAAGAGAGAGAGAGAAAGAGAGAGAGTATAGAGAGAGCGCGCGCGAGAGAGAGAGAGAGAGAGAGAGAGCGAGAGAGAGAGAGAGAGAGAGAGAGAGAGAGGGAAAGAGAGAGAGAGAGAAAGAGAGAGAGTATAGAGAGAGAGCGCGCGCGAGAGAGAGAGCGAGAGAGAGAGAGAGAGAGAGAGAGAGAGAGAGGGAAAGAGAGAGAGAGAGAAAGAGAGGGAAAGAGAGAGAGAGAGAAAGAGAGAGAGTATAGATAGAGAGCGCGCGCGAGAGAGAGAGCGAGAGAGAGAGAGAGAGAGAGAGGGAAAGAGAGAGAGAGAGAGAAAGAGAGAGAGTATAGAGAGAGAGAGAGCGCGCGCGCGCGCGAGAGAGAGAGAGAGAGAGAGAGAGAGAGAGAGAACCCACCTCCATAATTGGCAGATCAGGGCGGATGGGGTAGCTGAACTGGACATTCTTGAACTCCAATTTGCCGATAAGTTTGTCCGGCTTGTAGGTTCCATTGTTCTAAAACAATCGATCAAAAACTCCCAACTTTCAATTAATACATTGACGCGAGGTTCACGATCGATGAACTCGAAGACCTTGCGGGAAGCTCCGACAGCCTGCATCAATCCGTTCCAGACTTCTCCAAGTTCCTAGAACAAAAAGGGTAAAACGTGCCCCTTTTGCAGTCCAAATCATATAAAAGGGGTATGTTTGTGAAACGTGGAAACGATATCTATTCGATGAAATAATTGTGAAGAGAATTTGAAAAATCAATTTTACCCTACCCTGAGGTTTTCTCCAAGCTGGAATTGGTAGAGGAGGAAGGAGACCAGGAGGCCGGAGGCGACCTTTCCCTTGATGACGAGGTGACCTCCGTACCAGAGGACTACGGTAAGGATGGCCATTTGGAGGAGCTGAATTATCGATTGATGCTTGGGATGAAGGGAGGAACCTCGTTACTCCAGATGAGACCGATGACGACGAAGACTTTGCGGGTGGCGATGGCCATGGTCTTGTTGAGGAAGCCGAGGAATCTAAGAGAGAGAGGGTTTTTGAGAGAGAGAGAGAGAGAGAGAGAGAGAGCAAACCTGTGGGACTCGAATCGTTCACAAGCGAAGGACTTGACCGTCCTGATGGCGGAGAGGACCTCCTCAGCCACATCGTTTGACTTGGCAATTGTGTTCATTGTCTCCTCCGAGAGTTGCTAAATCCAATCAATCGATAATCGATTAACCCTTTTTCCTTACATCGTACCAAACTCCGAAGATCTTGTTTACAAGGAAGATGATGGGGATGTTGATGAGGGTGACCATAGTGAGACGCCAGCTGAGGGTGAACATGAACACGAGGGATCCAACCAACATGGCTACATTCCTTAACTCATCTATAGTTTTTTCTTAGTTTTTTTTCTACCTGGTAAGGACGTTCATATAGAGAGAGAGGGTGTTGGACATAGTCTGACAATCGGCGGTGAGGCGGGAGCAGATTTCTCCTTAAAGAGACCGTCAGGGGCCTTTTACAAGTTTATTTTAATTAATTATGCATATTTTAGAAATTAGAAAGTTTAACTAGAAATTTTAACTTTATCCCTTGAAACAATTCTTTCCAACGGCTTCCAGCAAACGGGCGCAACGGCCGCCGCCCGCTGTTTACAGGACTGTATGCGGCATTCGGCATGTTGGTGCTGTGCCAAAAAATTGTGCGGCAAACGGCAGCTCATATTTCAAAAACTGAAAATCAATGGTAATTCAGTATTTTAAGTTGAAAAATGAGGAAATTCTAAGTAATTGCATTTAAATAGTGTATGTGTTGTAAAAATGCCCTCAAGCACTAATTTCATGCTCAAATGTGTCCGCTGCGGACTTCTCTCGTTGTCTGCGTCTCTCCGCGAGAGAGTTGCGTCCAACTGCCGTACGGCATTAGCGGCGCCGGGAGGGGTAGTCGGCGGCTAGGCCACGCCCACCGTAATCCAGCGGAGTGTCGCGTTGGGAAAAATACAGTGGATACTGTATCCCACAAAAGGACCCGACGGTCCCTTGTGGTTCAAGGTTTTGGTTATCAGGGGGTACCTGTCTTATTGGCATCGAAGAATCCGATTTCTTGGCGGACGACGGAGCGGAAGAGGTCGTTTCTGATCTGACGGTCGATCATGGCGTGGGCAAGGGTAAAGGAACCTCCGCGGAGACCTCCGAACACGGCACTGAAATGTGTGTACGTGAGGGAGTGAGCAAATGAAGGAGAAAGTGTGAGCGTGTGCTTGTGTGACTGTGTCTCTGTTTATGTAAACTCACCAAGCCAAGGAGAGAATAGCCATGATTCCGACAGTCTTATGAAGTTTGGCATAAGAAGCTCCCTCTCCAAACACGGCAGAGACGACTTCTCCAGTAAGGTAGGGGATGAATACTCTCGCTGTAAACAACATAGAACCGATTTAAAGGGGAAGGACCTCGTAAAATTGATTTTTCAAAGTATCTTTTTTATAGTTTCTTTGAGTAGACATCGTTTCCACGATTCCGAAACATACCCCATTAATATGATTTGGACTGCAAAAGGGGCGCGTTTACACGGCCGTTTTACGCGTTTGCCGCACGGAAACACGGCTAGAATGGGCGAGAGAGTGTGGGAAATGGGGAGACGCAGAGTTGGCGGCAATTCAAATTACAATATCCCGAAAATTTCAAACGCTCCTAACTCGATTCATTTTGGTCCAAAATGGGTAAAAGAGGTGTGTTTCGGAATCCTGGGAATAAGATCGATACTTTTATTACAAAAACAGAAAAATTATTTTTACGCGTTCCTTCCCCTTTAAGAGCAAAACTAACTGATGGAGTAGGCGAGAAGGAAGAAGAAAGCCAATCCGTACCACCTCCATTCTTTGGCCATGTAGCCGAGCAGACGGAACAAGAGAGTGAAGGTCTCCCTCTGCTGAGCCATCTTTTCCTCTTCTTCCTTTCTGATGCGCTCTTCGTAGTCAGCATCGCCGAAGATGGGGTCGTCACAGGCACCGGCGACAGTTTCCTTCACGTGGGTGAAGACACTCTGCCAGATGACCTGGAAGAATGGGAGGTATCTGTCTCATTTGATTGTCAAAACGCGGTTCAAGCGGCCTTTGGTTGCCAAAAAGCGGCTCAAGCGGCCTTTGGTTGCTAAAACGCGGCTCAAGCGGCATTTGGTTGCTAAAAGCGGCTCAAGCGGCCTTTCATTGCCATAATGCGGCTCAAGCGGCCTTTAGTTGTCAAAAAGTGGCTTAAGCGGCCTTTGGTTGCCAAAAAGCGGCTCAAGCGGCTCAAGCGGCTTTGGTTGCCAAACAGCGGCTCAAGCGGCCTTTGGTTGTCCAAAAGCGGTTCATGCGTCCTTTGGTTGTCCAAAAGCGGTTCATGCGTCCTTTGGTTGTCAAAAAGCGGTTCAAGCGGCCTTTCGTTGCCAAAAAGCGGCTAAGCGGCCTTTCGTTGTCAAAAAGCGGCTAAGCGGCCTTTGGTTGTCAAAAAGCGGTTCAAGCGGCCTTTCGTTCCCAAAAAGCGGCTAAGCGTCCTTTGGTTGGCAAAAAGCGGTTCAAGCAACCTTTGGTTGCCTCTTACCTGAATGGCAAGGCAGGCAAAGCAACACCAGATCATCAGAATCCAATCTCCAACAGCCAATTTCAGATTGTCATCCTCGTAGAAAGCCAGAAGTTTGGAAGGGGCAAAAGCCAGAATAATCAACATCACAGCGAACACAGAATTTCTAAATTTCCATAGTTTAAAGGTCTAAAACCACAGTACTTGGCCTTCTCCGCCACCTGGGCGAATCCACTAGGAGAGGCATAGGCAGCCACTCCACCTCCGATCAAAACACAGTCCCTCACAAGAGCCACCGCCTAAAATCGATTATTGATTAGTTTTGAAGTAAGTTTCAACAGAGCATAGCATTTCCTTGGTCCTGCCACGAAAGTTTCGACCTACCAGAAAATCGACGGGGTTCACCAGGAAGCTGTAGTTAGCCAAGTCGAACCAATGTTTAATGTTGTCGGTAGTAAAAATCTGAAATGGAAGATTGTATTTTAGATTTCAATCGATCGATACTTTTCCATTCCATGCGAGACCAAACATATTGACGGCGATATCCAACCCGGCGAAGAAGAGCGCTAACCAGAGCGCCTGGCTACCCGAGTAGAAGGAACCCATGGTTCTGAAAGAGGGATTGATAGTGGCAATGAAATAAAGGTATATACATTCTGATGATCATAGAAAAGGATAAAAACCACGAGTAAACGAGAAAAAGATGGTGAGAGAGAAAATCAGGTGAGGGAAGGGCGATGAGAGGAAAGAAAGGAAGGGCTTTTGAGAGATTTGAAACTATCAACTTCTTTGACAACAAGACTGTAAGACGGTTTTGCTTTCAGAAAACTGGCGAGAACCTTTGTCGTCCAATTGCGGAATGTCTCGCCGATTTGTGACTCCTGCACAAGTGCACACTTTTCCCTTTTCCCTCCGGCGGCCACATTCGGCACTCTAGGGGCCGCCGTTCACGTGTGTCTTATCAGTCGACGAATCAATGATAAATTCTGTTTGAGCAGCACTTTTTAGGGACAAAGAGTGAGAAAAGGACTATAATGGGAAAGCAATGGTCATTTCAGAGTGACATCTCTTTCAGAGGTTGTTTTGCAACGTTCGAAAGACCTACAAACAGATGTTAACAAGGGCAATGTTGTGAAAAGTGGGAGGGGTCACCATTTGGGTGAAACATAAGATGTGCAGACTTCTAAATTGATTAAAAGACTCGTTCTCAGTAAGACTTGAGCAGAAGTAAGACTCAGTAAGACATAGGAAAAAAGTCATACCGTCCGAATTGGCTGAAAAGTTGTGTTTTTTCTGAAACTTTTGGGTTCAGGTCATTTTTGGTTACCGGGTTACGGTACCCTTGAAGTTTGGTAGAAATTTCAATTTCATTTAAATTGGCAACATTTATAAGCGAAAATGTAGAGAATTCTATTTCAAAAAACTTTAAATCTTTCGCCAAACTTGGTTTTCCATAATATAAAAGAGTTTTGACCGAAAAACCTTAAAAATCGTCAATTTTTTGCTAGTTTTTTAACAATAGCAAAACATTTTCCGCTCACGACAAACGGCTACCTGGCTATCTGCCCAAAAGTTTCAGAATTGCATATAAATGTCATAAGAAGGTCATAGATGAAACAGTATTTGATCTATCAATTTCGCTGTGGGACCATGTACCCTCCTACCTATTTAAGCGGTCATTGTCACTTTCATCGCCAAACAACAGCTGCTACTTTACTGACCATCGGGCAAAGATTCTGCTTTTCGCCTGTCAACTTTCCCTGGGGACTCCATGTTTCTGGTTGCCTTTTTTCTCACGCCTAGAGATTGGCGCCTAATTCTAACCTTTTGCTGATGGGTCATAAACTGATTTACCTCTTTAAAGGGACATAGTCACACTCATTGCCAAAATAGACTCTTCTTTGGAAACTGAATACAAAACACAGAGAAACAATTAAGGTGCACATTGAATGTGTCTTGGAGTTCTGAAACAATCTATCTTTGGCCCAACCCCCGTAGCATATCAGCATGTCTTGGAAATGCCCATTTCGGGCTTATCGTTTAGTTTGGGCAACTTTTCAGCCTTCACTGCCGATGCAGTATCTACATGTAGAGAGAAATACCAAAGAGACAATTAGAGTTAACCCATTTTGAAGGTATCACAGACTGGGTTTTGGATTAGAACAGAGGGAAGTACAACTGCAAAAGGCGGGGTGTGGGGAACATATGTACTTTTTGCTTCACTTTGGCTGTTGTTTTCCGTGTACGAAACTATGAGGCGCCAAGAATACATGAGTTTCCCTTCTAATGTAGTTTTCTTTAAGGAATGTCGTGGGTTTTTTTTTGTTATTGAGTGATTTCCGTCTTTTTCCCAGCGGGGATTCGGCAATGATATTGCCTTGCAAAATGCAAATGTCCTTAGGAGACCTAGAAAGGAGGCCGTAGAAGACAAAAACAAAGATGCATTCACGGGGGAGGAGTGGTAAGGGGTGGGTACGGAACAGAGAAGAGAAGGAAGAAGAATAGCAAATGGGGATCTACATAGAGAAGGAAAGCAGGAGCTCATTGAAGAAGGGGAAGAGAGGGAGAGAGCAAAGGAAAGAAGGGAGACGTAAGGTCTCAGGAGGCAAATGCCTTCGACTTCTTCTGCTGCACCAGTAGGTGTACCCAAAACCGCGGCTTTTTTGGATGTGCAAATAGACAGAAGTTGCTTGTCGGTGGATCAATTGATAGCATATCTCCAATGGGTAGGCAGATAACAGCCCCTGCCGAAGAGCAAGGCTCAGCCGCCACTTTCAACGACACAGCCAACTCCTTTATCTGGAATGAAATTAGCCCTGAAAACCATTTTACTTAACCAAAACGATTTTTCACAGTTTATTAAAGACTATACAACAATAACAAAACAAGGGCTGAATAGCCGGATAACAATGTCCTACGGTCTAAAACAAAGAGACTCAGGCCTTGGCGGTCTTGGTTTTGGCGGCCTTAGCCTTCTTGGATTTCTTCAGCTCAGCCAGGTACTCGGACTGGATCTCATCCAGCACCTTCCCGATCACCTTGGAATCCTCACTTCCCGCCAAGGAGGCGTGCAGCGTCACGTGGAAACCTGAAAATAAACTTTAACTTTAAAGGGGAAGGACCTCGTAAAATTGATTTTTCAAAGTCTCTTTACAATTATTTCATTAAATAAATATAGTTTCCACGATTCCGAAACATACCCCTTTTATATGATTTAGACTGCAAAAGGGGCGCGTTTACACGGCCGATTTACGCGTTTGCCGCACGGAAACACGGCCAGAGTGGGCGAGAGAGTGTGGAAAATGGGGAGACGCAGAGTTGGCGGCAATTTAAATGAAAATTTCCCCAAATTTCAAGCGCTCCTAAATCGGTTTATTTTGGTCCAAAATGGGTAGGTATTTTTCGTAATTCTGGGAATGAGATCGAGACTTATCACAAAAACAGAAAAATTATTTTTACGCGGTCCTTCCCCTTTAATTGCCAGAAAGCGGTCCAAGCGGCCTTTGGTTGCCAAAAGCGGCTCTCTCCTCACCATTCCTGCCGATGGCCTTGACGTCCTTCAGATCGCAGCCCGTCGCCCTCAACTTTCCGATGAACTTCTGAAAGGCCTCCTTCTGCGCGAAATCGAACAGCTCCTCCACATTCAATCCCTCGATTGCCTTCCTCGGCACCGGCCACCTTCCACAGCTGATGTTCTCCACCTAAACTATCCAATTAAAATCCGTCGCCACCTCTCTCCCACGTTGAGCATAAAGTCGATGGTGCAGTCCTCGTCGACTTGAGGCCAATTCTGCTCGAGGAGGGAGCCCTCTGAAACAGAAGTGAACTACGGAAGAAGGAAATTCCCACTCCAGGCTGGGTGGGCTGCCTGGGCGGCGCTGAACATCTCGTTGGCTGCGTGGGGGGCGTAGGCCTGCATCATCGTGAGGAGGGCCAGGAGACAGCGTTCTCCCTGGGGAGAAGAAGCCAGCACCGAGGGCTTCACTTTCTAAAAATACATTATTGTAACTTTTTTTAGATCACAAAACCAACCCTCAGGGTGTTGGTGAATCCGATGAGTCTCATCAATCCAGTGTTGTGCAGATTCAGCACCTCCAGGCACATTCCCACCTAAAACATTCATTTTTTCCTCTAAAATTCAGAATCCACCCACATGTCTGACGAAGAAATTGTAGGCCTCCTTGAGTTCCTCCTCGACCTTCGCATCCACAGCCCCCACTTCTCCAGACTTCTTCTGCTCCACAAAGCCACTGACCACCCAGCTGACGCGGTCCATCCACTTTCGAATCCCCTTCATGTCTGAAACCCAGTCGATTACTACCGTACCCCTGGATGACTACCAGTCTCTCCCCAATTGATGACCTGTCGCGGGGCGCCCGCATCCATCAGCTGAAGACGCGTCAGATCCACTCCGTCGCGGTCCAACACCACCAGAGGGTCAACTCCTAGAATTCAAATAGATTGGATCCAGTCAGTCCGTGGCAAACCGTTGTGCTTCGACTTGCTCATCTTCTCGTAGACCATCTCCAACTCGCCGCCTTCGGTGGTCCTCGGCTGGCCGTCTTCTCCGAAAACGACCTCTTCGTTCTTCAGATATCTGCCGGTCGAAGGCTCTTTGTAGGTCTTTCCTTTGACGATTCCTTGGGGGATCAGGTGGCGGAAGGGCTCGGCTACCTAAAGAAGAATTTGAATAGAGGAGAGATAGAGATAGAGATAGAGATAGAGAGAGAGAGAGAGAGAGAGAGAGAGAGAGAGAGACTCACAGAACTGGCGCCGATGTCGGTGAGGAAGTGGGAGATGAAGCGGGCGAAGAACATGTGCACGGCGGCTGAAATGTTTCAGTTACTCTCTCTCTCTCTCTCTCTCTGCTTCTCTACCATGTTCAATTCCTCCCACGTAGACGTCTACTGGCATTCGGGAAGCAGCCTCCTTCGAAATCAGCTGTTTCGTGTTGTGGGGATCCAGGTAACGAAGGTAGTACCTAAATTTAAGCAATGCCACTTCATGGTGATTTCGTATTCTTTTCTATGTTGGCTAGAGAGAGGGTGAGAGACCATTGAGAGATAAGAGAGTACAGAGTTAGAGACGCAGAGGGAACCACTGAGGAATTCTCTGCGTCCCTAACCCTGCCGTCTCTGTTCTCCATGATCAGAACACTCTCTCCTCCGTGTCTCTCCAGACAAAGGAACAGCAAACCTACCAAGCGGAATCGAAGAACGTATCCAATGTGTCCGTCTCGTAGTACCCGTATCCTCCAGGCAGCCTAAACCCATAATACCTCTGCCACTATCCTCCCCCACTTGTCACAGGCCACTTTCTGTCTCCCCTGTCCCTGCAGGAAGGGCAGTTCCTCCATCGGCACGGCCCGTCTCCCATCCTCCGACAGAAGCATGGGAATGGGTGTTCCCCAGGCCCTCTGTCTGCTCACAACCCAATCGGTCAGTTTCCTCGAGGTCAGGTAGCCTCCGTAGCCACCGAACTGAAAGAGCAAATCAATCCAGAGGGTGGCTAGTAAGACGAACGGCAGCAATCTCCTGCACATCATTGAGGTTCATCGGCATGACGCGTCTGTTCGGCTTGAGGTTGAACTGCGAGACGAGGGAGGCATCCGCAACGGGGTCTCCTATCCTGGAAATTGAGTTACCGTAATCATAGCCATAACAGGGGTCAAGAAAAAGCGACTCTGCGCCTATGGTATCTCCATCTGGGTCTCTAACCCTGCACATCTGAATGTACCTGGCATCTAGGAACATTTCCGGTCCCTCGTAATCGGAGGGCACGACCACAACATGCATCCAGTTGGCAGTCACTCCGTTCATCGCAGCGAGTGGGAGGAGGTCTGAATATTCCGATTAGGCCACAAGGGGCCACGCAAGCGGCCTATGGTTGCCATAATTGCCTGACTTACAAGGCTCTTTGGTCTCCTTCTTCAGAGGATCCGACAAGGGATGTCCCTGTCTGATGACGAGGAACCAGGCCGAGGCCACCGCCACCGCATCCTTCACCCTCAAATCCAGAACTTCCTCCATCGGCACCCCATCGGAGTCCTAAACAATCCATTTGCATATTGAGTTGGAAACCTTACCCTGAGAGGGAATTTGAATCTGTAGACATCGCAGGCGCCAATCCAATTCGACTGAATGTCGGCCACCTCGTGCCACTGGCTCACGTGCTTCAGTCCATCCGCCAGTCGCTTGGCGTACTTGGGCGTTTCGATCTTCCACTGGCGCAGCTTCCTCTTCTCCGCGAGGGCTCCACTCCTCCAGCTCCTTCCGTCGCTGTCGATCTGCTCCGCTGCCAATACCGTATTGTCCACCGGGTCCCAATCGACCTGAAATCAGAATGAAGAAAGAACTATGGGAAATGAAGACTTCTGCTAGATTTCGACACAACAGGCCTTTCTCATGGAGACGGCAGAAGATCCACTGCGTCCAGCGGTAGTATTCCGGCTCGCAGGTGGAGATTTCCTGAAAATAGAGAAATTTTATGTTTCAAATCGTCTTTCTTTGTCTCTCTACCTCTATCATTAACTTGGCCAAGGGTGGTTCAGTGGTTGGAGACCAAATTTTTCAAAAGTTAGAAAAAAAGTATTTGATAGGTATGGTGGCAAATAAGTGTTTCTAGTATAACTATTCATCAAAACACTTGACGCAAAAAAGTTTTGTCGAGTGGGGATCGAACTGGGGTAGTTTTGGATTATCAGTCCGACCTCTTAGCCACTCGGCCATGGAATTTTACAAAAATTTATATAGGGTAGTTCGAATCTTCCTTTACACACTATCTTTTGCATCTTTAGAACTATTGTTTACAACAAAAATAAAAGAAAAATATTCAGTTTTGAATGAGTTAAATTTAAAATTCGATTTTCAGCCACCCTTGGTGGCAGTATTTTCTGATTAGGAAGCATCTCTCTTACTCTCTCTCCCTCTCACCCTGGTCCAGTCGAACTGAACCCCCGTCCTCAGCAGTTGATTCCTCATCGAGGCAATGTTACTCCTCGTCCACTCTCCCGGATCCACTCCCCTCTCCCTGGCCGCGTTCTCCGCCGGCAGACCGAAGGAATCCCATCCGATCGGATGCACCACCTGCAAATCTCCACTTAAAATCAAATTAGAATACAGCACCCACATCGAAGCCATTCAGCTGGTAGTACCTGGCCGTGACGTCGGAAATCGTGTAGACCCTCATGTGACCCATGTGCAGGTTCCCCGACGGGTAGGGGAACATCGAAAGGACGTACTTCTTCTCTCCGCCGGTGCGCTGAAAAGAGGAAGTAGAGTTATATTAGGAGAAAGAAAGAGAGAAAGGGAAGGAAGAAGACCCACTTTTGACCAGGAAGCGGCAGCTTCTGTGTCGAGGGTAGGCTTCCAGTGGGCTTCCACATCTAACAGCTTCTGGCTCAGCTTTTCCTGGAACAACACTAATTGACTACCAAGCTTGTAGCTTCCTTGGCCCCTGGAATATAGCGCAACATTCCCTTTTCTAGTATCTTTTTAGTGGAATTGAAGCGACCAAGACGTAGTTTGAGAATGCATGCTTTACATCACATCTTTCTCTCTTTCCAATCTCTCTCCAATCGCTTTTTCTGGTGACCTCAGGCCGCTTCCGCTTGAGGGGCTCTTTCGATAGAGAATTGTATCACCAAACACTTTGCGTTTACAACCATTATTCGTTTCTAACGTCGAACAAGTGAAAATGTAGGAAAAATGTTGCAAAATTTAGTTTTTTGAGCACCACAATTCCAATTTTCAGAGGCTAGAGTCGCGAACTTTCATTAGATTCGTCATCAAATTACCTTTTTTAAAAATATCATTGGAAGTTGAAAAATTCGTGATCCATCATTTCCAAAAACTCATTTGAATCTCCGATATTCATGAAATTTTGATAAATTTTTGAGGCAATAATTCTTATTCAACCGGATTTGGCTGAAACTTCGGGAGTAAGTCATTCGTTACCTAGAAAATTAAAAAAAAACCAACGGCCAAAGGCAGATTTAACACTTTTTTGAGGCTCGGGCCGAAAATTCCGTTTTTTTTCTACCTTCTCAGCCAAGGGCCACTGAAGACAGGCAGAGTGCCTCCCTCGGTACTGTAGAATCCTCAGATTCGCCGCTCTCCTCAACATCTAAAGCCACTCAGCATACTGCACTCCCTCCGCTTTGTCTCATAAACCACTGGGTCGCAACTCGGCTATCCACACACACGAAGACCTTTTGAAAACTCTTTATTAGTTTCTCTCTACAAACGGGGGCTAAAAATTAGAATACTACAATCGCTAGACGTCAGAACTAGTCTCCGCGTGTATGCTAGTTCAGATCATAAAAGTAAGGGTCTTCGGGGCAGAAAGAACGGTTGGAGAAGTGGGACATAAGTAGGTAGGACAACGATTCACAGAGGGGGTGAAAAGTAGGTATTAAAAGTAAAGGGAAAAAAGAGAGAGCTCGTGGAACAACCCATATGAGATGTTACAAATCACCGATTGAGGAGTGACAGAGAGAGAGAGAGGAGGGGAGAAACAACCTGTTGAGTACCGTAATATGCGGGAGAGGGAGAGAGGGGAGAGGGAGTTAGACGAATTGGGAACGCCGCAGCCAGGAGTCGACCTTCTCCAGACGGGGCTGGTCGAAAACGAGATGGGGGTCCAGGAGGGTGTAGGCGCACGACTTGTCCAACTGGAAAGAGTGGGTTAGAAAGAATACCAGCGCAGTGGCAACCAAATGCCGCTTGGACCGCCTTTTGGCAACCAAATGACGCTTAAAGAGAAAATGATACCTCCTTATCGGCGGCCGCCTTAGCCGAAGAACATCCGGAATCGCTGTCCATCGTCTCCGGGCTCTCGCTGTGAGAGGAAGATTCCGATGTGTTCAGCAGCTCGCATTCCAACGAATCCACCACCGACGTCTGGGAGTCCTCGCCGTTGCAGAACTGAAATAGGGTTAACTATTACTTTTCTCAGAAACTAGTTTTCTGGGTTCAATCTTGGATTAGCGGTTAAAAAATTTTTTTTGATTTCCCTTTTGTAAGTTTTTGGTTTCTTTTAAATTTTCGACACTTTCAGTAGATTTTTTTCTTTTTCTTATCCTGTACTTTCTCTCTATCTTGAAAATTAAAAAAAAACATTACAAATATTTAATATAATAAAAATGAAACTTAATATTTAAAAAAATGTAAATTATTTTTTTGTTATTTTTTAATTTAAAAAAAAACCAATCAAAAACTTACGAAAATGAAATTTTAAATTTAAAATAATATTTTTAAGGACCGCTAATCCAGGATTGAGCCGTTTTCTGTCGATATCTCTTCCGCTGGGAGAGAAACTTGAGGATTCAGCCAGGTTAGAAAAGTTAAAAGTACAAAACCGAACCACAATGGTGGAGATGTCTCCGTGGGAGCGTGTCCTCTGCAGTTTCTTAATCCACTGTTCGCCGTTCTTCTCTCCCTGACAGCCAATGTCCCTGGGAGGCGTTCCCAGCCAGCAGTCCTCCTCCTCATTCGAATAGAGCCCCGCCCAGTCGCGCAGCACCCTCTCAGCTGTGTGGGACCTAAAATTCTGATTTTATTCAAACCCTTTAAATAGAAGGAGCAGAGTGGGATCTACAATTCATAACTTAAGTTGGAACTACCAAAATAAAGCTAAAAAGAGAACAGCCACGTACCGATGGAGGAACTTGGCGCGGATCCTCTCGCCGTTGTCGCTGTCCAACTGGGGCATCTCGGGGATGGGCATCAGAACCGGCTGACTGCAGGATACGGTGTCTGCGGCTCCTCTTAAAAAAGAAGATAATTTCTTTCATGTCCATAAACCAACCGAGTGTCTGGATTCCGCTCTCCGGCGGCGTTCTGGGAAGGGGAGGTGGAGCCGTTTCCGGAAGGCGCCACAATGGAGAAAACGACGTTCGACGAGGGACCACCGCCTGAGAGACCTCCTGAAATCAAGGGATCACACTTAAGAGGAGAAAATTCCTATCTTCATAACTTTATTTAAAGGACCGGTAAACAGCCTTTTCTGGACATCTCAGGCCGCGTTCTGAGCATTCTGGCCACCTCAGGCCGCGTTCCGCTTTTTCTGGTGACCTCAGGCCGCTTTCCGCTTTTTCAGGCAACCTTAAGCCGCTTCCGCTTGTTCTAGCGACCTCAGGCCGCTTTCTGCTTTTTCAGCTTCTTCTCCCAAAGCTTACCATTATTAGAGTCGTCGTCGTCACTGCGCCTGTCGCGGTCCTTCTTCAGTCCGCAGTGCTTGGATCCAATCAGACTCAGCCGCTTCCCCTCCTCATCATCCGACGCTTCAGAAGAAGAGCAACTAAACCACTTCTATTTTGCAACTCCAAAAAGGAGGCAAACCTGGCACTCCTGCGCGTCCTGTTGATGAAGCGCTGGTGTTGCTCGTACCTCCTGAAACAAAGGGTTGAATAAAGGCGTAAAAAGAAGAAAGACAGCGGATAGAGGAGACAACACGACGGGTTCTCTACCTGCACACATCTGGCGACACCACGGCGTGGCGGGGACGGATCATCCGCACGGCACTGCAAGTGTTAGCAAGGTAAGCACACTGATTAGAATAATGAAGCATTGTTTTAGAATGCAAACGGGAGTTCCGGTTAATTTGCATACAAGAACCTCCACTCAATTACCTGTAGGTGGTTGGCTGTGGATGGGATCCCGTGCTCTTCGTGGCCTGGACAGGTCCGTGCCGAGCCGTGTGGACCAATCCCGTCGATGCGGACCTGAATCTACCGTATTCCAATTCTCCTAAGCTACCGTAACCCACCGATTGGACCGAGACATGCCGTCCATGGGATTCGAGAGATGGGCGATGGCCGAAGTGCAGTCTCCGCCTCCTTCTTCACCCTCTTCGCAGATTCCTGAAGAAGACTGGATTTCTGGGTCTTTTTTAGTTTATTCATTCAGTAGGCAAAGTGGGTGATTATGGCGTCAGACTAATCCATCGACGGGAGCCATAAAACCGAGGGAAGGCGAAAGCAATGGTTACCTAGGAGGTGAGGGGAAGACGACAACTTGCGCATGCCGGAACTCGAAGTGGAAGGGGCGACTTTCAGACGGGCGAAGGCCGACAACGAGGAGATGGCTGCAGAAGGCAGGATTAACTTGGTCGGGTGGTGAGAAGGGAGGGCATCCGGGGAAGGTTTTCAGCAGTTTTTGAGGATTAAAGGGGTCCGGGATAGGTCCGCTGGAACCAGATTGCTTGTTCCCCGGATGCCGTCGCAGGATTCCTGAAACCAACCGGGCGACGTCCTGCCACTGCTGGAGGCGGGTGGCGAAGGACTCCGACTGCTCCTGACGCTGTCCGGACTGGCGGCCCTCCGTGCACCTAACAACATGCGGTCTCTCACAATTAGCAGGGGACAGGCACATCTCCCGAAGGAGCTTTTTCGGACTCTCGAAGGATCCTTCGAGAAGAAAAACGAACCTATCCTGCTGAATTCGAGGAGTTCGTGGATGGCCTGGGGACTGACGCGGTCCTTCGCGCTCCCGCTGAACATCGACACCGACGGGGAGGAGTTTCTGAAGAAGGGGGTGAACAGCAATTTGAATTGTGCGACGGGAAAGGATGCGACTGTTAGCTACATAAAAAGCAAGCGGGTGAGAGAGGGCCTGGAAATGTCACTTTCTTAAACAAAGAGAGACCAAAACTGAAGACATTTTCCAGGCCCTTGCATGCATTCACAGGCGAACCTTCGCACGAGACGACAATTAGGCCGGTCGTCCTTGAACATCTCCAGCTCTCCCTCCAGCCACTCTGGCTCCGAGATGGTCCTTCCGAAGAGCGCCCTCCGCATGCTGCTCTCCACATTCCCCATGGATTCCGTCTTCTTCCGCCTCCCGATCCGATGCGCCATGTCTTCGAGGATGGGCGAGAGGTCGTCGAAGCTGCAGGGCGTGGCGAGCACGCGAGAGAGGGCGAGTTGAGCGGGCCGTTCGGGGAACCCTTCGGCCGAGGCCACGGAATCCTCGGAGGGCTGGCGGGAGCAACGGCCGCGGGTGGAGGTGCCCGGAGAGACTAGTCTGAAGCACGAGAACGACAGTCAGAGACACAAAGAGTGCGGGGGACAACGAGGACAACCATGCGACCAGGGACAAATGGATGGGGGATGAAGTACCTGCTGCTCTGGCGACTGGTGGAACGGAGGTAGGTGGACAGCTCCTCTTCGCTCTCCTCCTGAATGCGGAAAATCACACAAAGTGAGGAAAATTGGTGAAAAGAAGCAATGGAAAACTGAATTTGATCCGACTGTTGTGTGTCTGCGTTTCTGATGTCTCTAGTCTCAGCGGTTCTTAGAAATTATAGCGGTCCATAAAAAAGTTGAAAATACAAAAAAAACATATTTTTATTATATTTCATTTTCGTAAGTTTTTGGCTAGTTTTTTTTAAATTTTTGGCACTTTCACTTTCAAAATTAAAAAAAAACTATCAAAAAATAATTTACGTTTTTTTAAATATTAAATTTCATTTTGATTATATTAAATATTTGTAATGTTTTTTTTTAAATTTTCGAGATAGAGAGACAGAGAGAAAACACAGGAAAAAAAGGAAAAAAAATCTATTGAAAGTGTCGAAAATTTAAAAAAAGACATTTAAAAAAAAGCAAAAAAAGACAAATATTTAATATAATCAAAATGCAATTTTTAATTTATTTTTTAAATTAATTTTATTTTTTTGAAAGTGAAAGTGTCGAAATTTTAAAAAAAACTAAAATATTACAAAAAAAATTTATTTAAAAAAATTACTTTTTATTTTAAAAATTTAAAAGACTAGAAGCCCCACCTTGAGAATGGTGCAAGGGCGTGCCCTCCACGAGTTCGAGCGACTCCTGCACTTGGCTCCTCCCGCGGGCGTCCTCGGCATGGAATCCCCACTGTCGAAGGGGTCCTCGTCGGCCATCGCCGCATTCTCCTTCTCCATCAGCTCCTTCGCCTTCTCCTCCCTGCAGGACGCCAGGATCCTCTCGGCCAACAGGAAGTAGGTGGCCGTCATCGAGTTGTACTCGTCGTTCTCCAGCGCTCTGAAGTTTCTAGATGTTGTTTAGTTGAAAATGTGACCTACCGTAATATTCCCTCTTCACTGCCAATATTCCCGGCGACCATCTGTTCTATGATGGTGGTGTGGGCAGAGTGGGAGAGGTGGTGCAGGACGATCAGGGGCAGCTCCTGGGCGTGGCCTCGGTCTCCGGCGCTGACCCAGGAATTGGCGACGATCTCCGTCAAACCGGCACGTTTCGCAGGGTCACGAACCAGCATCCGTTGGATTAGACTGAAAGAGGGAGGGTTAGAGAGAGAGAGAGAGAGAGAGAGAGAGAGAGAGAGAGAGAGAGAGAGAGAGAGACCTTTTGCATAAGACGGAGAGATAGTCGGGGAAGGAGTACTTGCAGTCGAGAATCTTGGTCAAAGTCTCCGAGTCGTTGGTCTCATTGAAAGGCAGCCGGCCGCAGACCAACATGTACAGTATGACTCCCAGTGACCAGACGTCTGAAATAAAGGTTATTAGCATATATGAGCAAGAAGAGTGGCAGTTCAACGCAAAAAAGCGGCGGTGGCCCGAAAAAGCGGAAAGCGGCCTGAGGTCCCCAGAAAAAGCAGAAAGCGGCCTGAGGTCACCAGAAAAAGCGGAAAGCGGCCTGAGGTCACCAGAAAAGGCAGAAAGCGGCCTGAGGTCACCAGAAAAAGCGGAAAGCGGCCTGAGGTCACCAGAAAAAGCAGAAAGCGGCCTGAGATCGCCAGGAAAAGCGGAACGCGGCCGATATGGCCTCTCTTTCTAACCTATAGCAGGTGCATCGTAGGCGTCTCCCAGCAGAATCTCCGGCGCCGAGTAGGCCAAACTCCCACAGGACGTCTTCAGCTGCTGTCCCGGCTCGTACAGATTGCTGAATCCGAAATCGGTCAGCTTGACCATTCCCAGCTTCTCGAAGAAGACCACATTTTCCGGCTGAAATCATTACTTAAACTACTATCAAAGGGGAAATACCTTGAGATCCCTATGAACAACGTGTAGTTTATGGCAATAGTCGATGGCTGTGATGATCTGGCAAAAGTACTGCTGGGCCAGCGGTTCCGCTACTCCCTGAAATAGGAAAAATTAGAATAAAGAGACTGAGAGTGGGGTACCTTCTCGTGTTTGATTATAAAATCATGCATATCGTAGTCTCCGAGCTCCAGACAGAGGAAGAGCTTCGTCTGCGTGTCGATGACCTCGTACAACCGGACTATGTTCGGATGCTGCACCAGCTTCATACATCGGACCTGGAAAAAACTTAAATTAGGAAGATTTTAGTTAGAAAATGGGGATGCGTTTCTCTCTGCGTCTCTAACCATACGGTCAGTAATGTGTCAACTCTGCGTCTCTGACCGGAA
Organism: Oscheius sp. G VE-2021; assembly: GCA_022343465.1. Classification (NCBI taxonomy): domain Eukaryota; kingdom Metazoa; phylum Nematoda; class Chromadorea; order Rhabditida; family Rhabditidae; genus Oscheius; species Oscheius sp. G VE-2021. Next base: position 1,051,347 of record JAJQXH010000026.1, read on the forward strand.
GGTCTCTCTGTGTCTCTGATGCTCTCTCTCTTTTTTCTCTGTCTCTTATCGGAAGTTCTGACACTATTCTGGCCGTCAAATCAAAGTAATGTTTCCACTCTGCGTCTCTAACCGGAAACACAGTTTATTCTGAGTCTCTGCCCGGAAGCACAGTTTATTCTGCGTCTCTAACCGGAAGCACAGCTTATTCTGCGTCTCTGACCGGAAGCTGCCACGACCCTCCGAACGTCAGCTCCATTTTAGACTCTGCTTCTCTGACACTCTCGAGGCCACCCCACGCCTTTCCAACGATCTCTCTCCTCTCTCTTTCTCTCTCTAGCTCTCCCTCTCTCTCTCTCTCTCTCTCTCTCTCTCTCTCTCTCTCTCTCTCTCTAACTCACCTCCTGCATAATGTGGGCCCTGCTCTGCGGATCCAAATTGGCCTTGTCGATTATTTTACAAGCTACCTGCAAAAAAATCAATTTCAGTATTCTTTTTAAAAGACTAACCTTCTCTCCTGTGAACACGTGTCTCGCCAGTTTAACCACTGCAAAGTGGCCTTTTCCTATCGTCTCCTCCAGGTCGTAGAGCCCCGCGATCCTAGCATTGTGGATGGATCTGCAAATAGGGATTTTACTAATAATTTCCTCGTTTTTTAAAGTTTTTTTTTAGATAAAATAAATCATTTTCTCGTTTTTTTAAACTTAATTAGGTAAAAATAATCATGTCCTACCGATTCATATGCGGGTAAGGGTAAATTGCTATGTGGGAAACGAGTTTTCCATAAAGAAATACCGGGTCGTTTGCATAACCCGTCGCGTGGGAGAAAACACGGGACCGTTACGTTTGAACCAGGATTATGCGTCATTGGGAGAAAAGAACACACAGCGGCGGCCAGAAGCGGCCGAAGACTGCCAGAAGCAGCCTAGGACTGCAAGGGCCTAGGACTGTCAGAAGCGGCCTATGATAGATAGAAAAAGATTCGGCAACGTTCCGTAATGTTTGCAACCTAGGAGGTTTTTCCGTCATCAGCGAAGAATCGTTTATTGATTAAAAAACCGAATAATTACCACCCGGCTGTCACCAAAAGTTGAAGTGACGTCATTCCAAACAAATTAGTGTGACAAGTGCAATTTGGCCGGCTGCAGAGAGAACCCAAATGGCGCGTGACAGAATTTGTTCTTACAATATTTTTTACTTTGATAGATATTTTAAATTTAAAAATATTTAATGAAAATACTTAATAAAACTAACCTTTTCCTCGGTGGCGGCTGTTCCAGGGTCATTATTTATGTAAGTTAGGAAAATACACGCATTAGAGTGGCTGAAATAAGATATTTGAATAAAAATAATTTGAAGAAATAATTTTAAAAAAAAGAAGAGGGAAGAGTTTGAGGCTGTTAAATCTCCGAGATGGCGTCAGAAGGCAGGGAAAACAGGAATTCATTAGGGAGAGGAACGACCAGACAAGAGGGGGCGACGGGAAAATAGACAGAGACCGCAATAAACACCCACAGCAACAGCTGGCACGGACATTCCGCGGATTTACGCGAACTTTGAGATAGACAGAGAGAGAGAGAGAGAGAGAGAGAGAGAGAGAGAGAGAGCACAAGTAAGAGAAGCAGCTGAGAAAAAGTATAAAGACGATTCGCGTGAGAAAAGGAGAGAAAGTGACATTTTTATTCCCTCGTGATAGGAGAAAACGACTTTATCTGACGGACCGCCGCCCATTTTGTCACAGCGTGTCCACGGGGGAAGTAGCGGTCATCAGTGCCATTTCAACAGCCACGAACCCGGGATTTCGAAGATCAAAGCACCATTTTTGCGTCCTTTATGCAGAAAAAGGATAGTTTACGTGAGAAAAATGAACGGCAAAGCGGAGGGATGAAGGCCGTGACGCCTCGTGGTCAATATAATCTGGGCGAAACTAATCCAGCTCTCGACGGATTCTCTCACTCCTGTGTAAAAGCAATTAAATTATAAAGAAACCCCACGCCACATGGGTAGAACGAGGAAAGCCAGGGGAGAGAATAAGGTCTTTTAAACAGATTCAGAATATTTTAAATTAGTGTAAACGTTAAACCAAGTTACGTGAAAAGAAATTCACTATTTAGAATCAATTCTGGAATGTGGGAATTGTAACAAAAAATGTAAACAATAAATAAAATAGTTAGTGCAAGCCACCTGGTTCCACTTGAGAATCGGCCCGAAAGCTCGATATTGCTTGTAATATCCGAATTTGTATGAGCTAAATTGCTTATTTAGTGACCGGCTGGCAGTAGAAATCCCAGCCGGCTGTCAATAAACCCACAGGAACAAAGAAAACGATAAAAAACTGGTTTGAAACATTGAAGAAACACTCGAGCCAGCCGTTACAGTACGCCGCCGTGCGCCCGAAAATGTCGCCCCGCTGTGCGAAACCTAACCGTCCGATATTCCACGGACGTGGCGGGAGCTGCCAGCCGGCCGTGGTCTATTTTTGCTTCGCTTTTGTTTTTCTCCGCTTCCCGCTAATTCTATTTTGAAAAAGTCGTAAATTACTGTAATTTATGTAACTGATGATTAGAATAGTCCCGCATCTGATATTTATAGAAGAAAAATTCGATTTCGTAATACCGGCTGTTTTGTCTCGTTTCACATCACTTTCTGTATTACGTGATTCATCATTCGTTCAGAATGGCGGACAACGAGGCTAGGGCTCGACAGAAGCTAGCGGAGGCTGATAAGAAGGCCAAGGGAGGCGGAGGATTCTTCGCGAAGATGTTCGGAGGAAACTCCAGTGATGACGTCTCCGGTCTCTACGTTCAGGTTTGGCTTTACTTTTTTTTTTTACTTATTGTCATTATTTTGTATCTTTTTCCAAGGTTTAGGTGATTAGGCGACTTTATCGTTTCCTGCCGAACCTAGAGTGCTTATGTGTTAGAGCTGGGCGAAAATCGATGTGAAACCGCAGTTGTCCTTAGAAAAGACTCACGGAGCGGAAGAAAACCTGGCTTTATTGAAATCGCGTTAAAAACGATTATCTGCTCTGGAATACGCCGCTGAAATAGATTTGTCTTGAAATGATTGGTTGGAGGACTGTTTGTGAAATTAATTTATTCCGAATTTCGGCTGTCCCTATGTTGAAACACAATTCTTTGCCAGGAAGGGGAACCCTCCTCCTCAGATGAAGAAATAGAGGAAGAAGAAGACTTGACTTGCCCAGAGCCCGGCTGCGCCCTCTCCTTCTCCTCCACCGCCCGTTTCGAAGCCCATTACCGTCTGAACCACTCGCACCAGTGCCTCGTCTGCCAGCAAAAGTTCCCCTCCTCCCATCTTCTGGAACTCCACTCGGACGAGACCCACTGTCCCTTCTTCCAACTGCGCCGCGAGAGAGACCCCACCGCCCCGCTCTTTCGCTGTCTGGACGTCGCCTGTTCGGCCACTTTTGTGGAGAAGAGAGAGCGAGACGCCCACTCTGCCAAGGAACACGGGATTCACGGGATGGAGTTGGCCGTGGAGAGGAGGAAAATGGCCAAGAGATGTGACGGATTGGAGCGAGGAATGACCTCCCTCTCCGTGAACAGCGTCACTTTCGGCGACGACCAGCAGAAGACTTTCCATGTTCCCAAGACGGCCCGCCGCCGCAATCCGAAATAAACTTTGTAATTTCTTTGTAAAATCTTTGTAAAACATTGGATATCCCCCAATTTATTACCACTTGTATTAATTTGCTCCATTTCAGGCCGGGAATCTCTTCAAAATGGCGCAGTCGTGGAAATGCGCCGGAGACGCCTTCGTCCGAGCAGGAGAAGTCGTAGGATCTCAGGTAGTAGAGCCAGTATTCTGATGAGTGTCGATGTTCAGGGAGACCAGAAACACGAGTGTGCCACCCAGTTCTCAGAGGCGGCCAATTGCTACAGGAAAGTAGATCCTCTGGTGAGTTCGTCTTCTGTTCCTGATTGATGAAAATGCTTCCAGTTGGCAGTGGACTGTCTCCTGAAGACCTGCGACATCTACACCGACATGGGGAGATTCACCATGGCCGCCAAGCACCACGTCACCATCGCTGAGCTGTATGTTAATGAAGAACCACAGAGTAAAAGTGTTTTAGCTTCGAGAAGGAGTGTCCCGACATGGAAAAGTGCATCCAGCACTATCAGAAGGCAGCCGACTACTACAAGGGCGAGGAGGCTAAGAGCAGTGCCACCAAGTGCCTTGTTGCCGTCGCAAAGGTAGCATTCTGAAAGAAGCCTTCCTCCATTCATCCTCTGTTACAGTACTCTGCCCAGATGGAGCAGTACCGAAGGGCCATCCAGGTCTTCGAGGAGATTGCCTTCTGGGAGGCCGACCACCCCACTCTCAAGTACAACGCCAAGAACCACTTCTTCCAGGCCCTCCTCTGCCATCTGTGTCTGGATGTGGTGGGATTTGAATGAGATTCTTGAGAGGAATGAGAGTTTTAAGTTGGACACGTCACACGCCCTCACCCGCTACGAGGAGGCCTGTCCGTCGTTCGTCGATTCGAGGGAAGCCAAGCTCGTCAAAGTGAAAGCTTCTGTTGAGAGTGAGACTAAACCCGTTTCTTTTTAAAGGAATTGCTGGAGTGTGTGGAGGAGGGCAATGAGGAGACCTACACCACCGCCGTTAGCAACTTTGACAAGATCAGCCGTCTGGACGACTGGCACACGAAGATCCTGCTGAAGGTCAAGAAGAACATCGTCCGTGGAGAGGAGGACGAGGACGACCTCAAGTAGTCCACCCGGTGATCATCACTATTTATTCACTACTTTCATATGTAAATGATGTGGCTGGGTGACCAGTGTTGTGCAAATGTCATGTAAAATTGGATAAACCTAATTCTTAGCCTTTTAGACTATGAAGAGCATTTGGGGAACTAAAATAAAATAAAAATAATAAAAAGAAGTTGGAGATCGATTTCACCGAGGCTAAATGCGGGGATGATGACACGGAGTGCACTTGCGGCGAGGAAAAAAGCGCCCGGGGCTCTTGATTATGGAATATGAGATATATCTCCATGACAGCGTCGGGGAGACGGAAATCCCTCGGTTCGGCCTGCAATCGGAGGGAATTCGGAGAGGGAACGCAGAGGCGACGTGGAATCGATGTGTTTTCCCTGAAGTTCCAAGTACGGCGTAAATATTTGGAGGAGATCGCTTTTGGTCTCTCTAGGCTTTCATTCTGCATCTGTTGCCATCCTCAATAGGCTAACTGACATATCGGCTGCTGGAGGAATTGTAAAAATATGAAATAGCGGTCCTTAAACAATTAAAAATTTTAAATTTTTTTTAATTATATTTTATGTTTGCAATGTGTTCGTTCGTTTTCTTTTATATTTTCGACTCTTTCAGTAGATTTTCTCTTTCTTGTCCTTTGATCTCTCTCTCTCTCTCTCTCTCTCTCTCTCTCTCTTTCTCTCTTGGAACAAGAAAGCGAGAAAATCTACTGAAAGAGTTGAAAATATAAAAGAAAACGAACGAAAACATTGCAAACATAAAATATAATAAAATTTTTTTTTTCATTTTACATTTTTTTAAGGACCGCTAATCCAGGATAGAGCCAAAAAAACTATCTTCATTTATTGTTGAATATTCACATGTTAAACTTTTCAAAACTTGAAGCGAAATTTTTACAACTTTTTTTCAAAATTTGAAAACACTTTTCTTCTTAAATTCCTACATGTGATTCCGCGTTATCTTCGCTTTTATTTAGCTTTCTGCTTTGTTCTCATAATACAAATACTTTGTTCAACGTGTGTCTTTTTTGTGTATTTGTATTTAAATCCCGTTTCCACATCAAACCTCATTTAGACGAAAAATGACGCTGAACCTTCTGCAATTTGACGATTTTTATCTTACCTGGATCATCAAAAAAGTAAAACTTATATTCTGAACTTTAAGTTTTTTTTAAAAATTACTTTAGATGTCACCAGTCACTTTCACAAGATTGCTGCAAACAAATAAAGAGTTGTACAATTGGGCTGAGAAAAACAAAAAAAAGGATCGAAATTCACCTTCCGAAGCATCACATCAGACTTAATGCAAGTAAGACACCAATACAGTTTTGCGTTCTTGAACTTGGCTGGGTTGGCCTTCAAACAAACCAATTTATTTGTTGAAACTGAGCCAAAAGCCAGAAATAACTTGCTGTTAAACAAAAGTATGATTACTTTTAGTTGATTGCGAAACGAAGGTTCTTATAAACTTTGCAATTTTCAAAAGGAGCGAAGGGAATGACATGGTAAACGTTTTGGATGAGTGGGGATTAATGGGACACTTGGTTTCAAAAACACCCGATTATTTTGTTTTTAGAACAATCGATATTGTAAGTTTTGGGTACTATTCCACAAGTGTAGCCCCATAATCCAAAAAATAATTTCAACCCATTTTTCGCGCAAATTTTGTTCTAAGGGGTTTTCAACCATGAAGATTCATTTTAAATCAATTTTAATTTTTAAATCAATTATAATTTTTATTGTTTTAAATAAAAAAGTTTTTTAAAAATATTTTTTTAAATTTTAACTGTTTTTTTTATTTTTAAATTTATTTTTTTGTACGTCTTTGTGATCTAGATTCATTTAATATCAATTTTTAATTTTTTTTTAAAATTTTAATTTGATTCGCACTCTTATTCTTTAAATCTTTAGCCGTATTTCTTCGTGTGCTCCGGTCAACCATAGCCTCAATTTTCCTCTTAAAAATAAGATGCGAATTATGTTGTTGTAATCAAATTGAATCTAGATTACAAAGACGTACAAAAAAATAAATTTAAAAATAATAAAAACTGTGAAAAATTTTAGAAAATATTAAAAAAAACTTTTTTTTTAAATTATAATTGATTTAAAAATTAAAATTGATTTAAAATGAATCTTCATGGTTGAAAACCCCTTAGAACAAAATTTGCGCGAAAAATGGGGTGAAATTTGTTTTTTTGGATTTTGGGGCTACACTTGTGGAAAGTTTTGAATTGGTAATCTTTTTAATCCTTTAAGCATTTTCAGCCAAATGTTCGTCAAAACGTTCTTATGGAATACCTTAGCGAAGTCCGATTGCGTGTTAGCGAGGCGGTGCTTGATTTTAACCATTTTTTAACAGATGCCATACGGCATCTTCGCCCAAACAAGCTTTATATCTTAAACTGTTCTTTTTCGTCGCCTTGGGAACTTCTTCTGCGTCCGTCTGTAGCTGTTTCAAGAATTGTGAGTGCAATCGCGTTTTCCAAAATGAGAATATTTTAGAAACTGCTGACGTTGGTTCTTTCCAGCACACAAATTGAGGAGTGCATTTCACATGTTGTACCATTTTTTCCGCACGTTAATCTACTGAATTTTGGTGCTTTTTGGAACATGACGATAGTAAATAGGATTGTTGAAGTAATAAAGGCAAGCAGACACAATTACACCTTGCAATTTGTTTAAAGGGGAAGGACCGCGTAAAAATAATTTTTATAATTTTGTGATAAAAGCCTAGATCTCATTCCTACGATTCCGAAAATACCCCTTTTACCCATTTTGAATCAAAATGAACCGATTTAGGAGCGCTTGAAATTTGGGGAAATTTCCATTTGAATTGCCGCCAACTCGGCGTCTCCCCATTTCCCACACTCTCTCGCCCACTCTAGCCGTGTTTATGTGCGGCAAACGCGTAAAACGGCCGTGTAAATGCGCCCGTTTTGCAGTCGAAATCATTTAAAAGGGGTATGTTTCAGAATCGTGGAAACGATATCTATTCAATAAAATAATTGTTAAGAGACTTTGAAAAATCAATTTTCCCCTTTAACATTCTTCGTTTCAGGATGTCCATATGTGTAAAGTAGAGAACATGACATGCTCAATTAAACTTCGGCTCTCACATTCTTCTAAATTTGATGACTTTATCGCAGCTTTCGAGAAGAATGGCTACAACTTCAAAAATGACATGTGGACTAAAGAATATTGTGGAAATTCTAAAGTGTCCGAAACTGAAAACGTAGCATACACCTTGGTTCCACTAATTAGAGAACAAGCAAATGTAGCTATTCATCTGCGTGAATCTGTTTGTTCTCAGGAGCGCACGTTGACCCTTCGTTATTGTGTTGTTCCAACTTTTCCTTCTTTGGTTGCATTTTACAAAAATCGATATCTAGATGATTTACTGAATAATATTTCAAAAGATTCGTGGCTCAGCGATTAAATTGTGAAATAAATCCTCTTTTTCAAATCTAGTTCGATTACACCCAACATCTGTCAAAAGTAAAGACATTAAAAAAAGGTTTTTATATTAAGTTAAAGGGGAAGGACCGCGTAAAAATAATTTTTCTGATTTTGTGATGAAAGTCTCGGTCTTACTCCCAGGATTCCGTAAAATACCTCTTTTACCCATTTTGGATCAAAATGAATAGATTTAGGAGCGCTTGAATTTTCGGGAAATTGTCATTTGAATTGCCGCCAACTCTGCGTCTCCCCATTTCCCACACTCTCTCGCCCACTCTAGCCGTGTTTCCGTGCGGCAAACGCGTAAAACGGCCGTGTAAACGCGCCCCTTTTGCGGTCCAAATCATATAAAAGGGGAATGTTTCAGAATCGTGGAAACGATGTCTTCGCAATAAAACTATAATAAAGATACTTTGAAAAATCAATTTTACGAGGTTAAGGAACCTTTAAATATTTATTCCAGTTCTTTGAACTTCAATTGTTTCACAACGGCAACTCATTCAATTGTCTGAAGATATAATTCTGCAGTTCTTTACTAGAATTAAATTTGAATTTATCATTTCTAATAGCCCTTTCGAGCTCCAATCGATGGGTAAAAAAATTCAACCAGTATTCCTGGAAGTTCATGAAAATTCTTGAAATTCTCGGATTAAAATTACCACTAAGGGTTCCAACTGATAGTCGAATGCCAATTGAACGTAGTATAGATTATTTGTGTTGTTCATATTCAGATGATTCTTCAGAAGACTGGCAGATTGGATAAGAACTTTTGTGAAGAGAAATCGATGGGAAAGGGAGAGTAAGGCCTCCATGTTGGTGTCTGAAACGGAGGAGTTATGCCAAAAGGCCAGAATTATGGCCAAGGGTGGCCGAAAAGTTCGAGAAAAAAATAATTTACAATGTATGGTTGAAAAACAAATTATATTACGTCAATTCATGTATAAAACAATAAAAGCAAAAAGGTTTTGGTGAGGGGGATCGAACCAGGGTGGTTTAGATTACCAGTCCGCGCCTCGGACCACTGAGCTATCTCGGCGGTGTTCCCCTCGCTGCAGGCGCCACATATAAACTCCGCCGCCGCCTTCCCCCTGAGGCATTCTGCCAGAGCCTTCCTCATAAGCATATACTCACCCGTAATCACTCCTTTTACCATATAAACCACAGAAATTAGATCCACCATCGATTGGAAATCGACTTCTTCCAGAACAAGAACCTTCAGGCCATCCTCATCCGTTTCCAATTCATCTTCCCGTTCCAACTGCATTTTAAAGTACTCCGAATGACACGCCAAATGCTGAAACTTCAATTTAAAAGGCTGTCTTCAGAAGGCGAAACCTTTAAATTTACATATAAATAGGAGCCATTTAGATCCAATTTGAGATTAGAAATGGAGAGTCTTCTAGTTAAGTCAACTGTCGGGAGCAAGTAGAAACTGAAACGAGCTGTCACGTACAAGTAGTCATAGAAGACTTACCGTAATCCTCTAATCTCAGTCACTTTGGCTTCAATAGTGAACTTTTTGGGAAGAGATTGACTGAGGCTGAAGGAATAGACGGCTGTGAGATTTCTGGCATTGAAATTGAGAGTCACTTCTTCCTGAAGAAGTTGAATTATCGATTGAAAGTCAGTAATTATCGATCGAAAGTCACGAATTATCGATTGAAAGTAAACAATTATCGATTGAAAGTCAAGAATAATCAAGAATTATCGATTGAAAGTAAGCTTACCTTCGTTTCATTGTCTAAGGACACCTTCACATCGGCCGTGATACTCCAATTGGAAACAAGAACGAGGCCATCAAAAATGGTACCAAAAGTTTGGGAATTGTTTGGCTGAAACGATAGATAAAAGGGGAAGAACCGCGTAAAAATAATTTTTCTGATTCTGTGATAAAAGTCTAGATCTCATTCCCAGGAGTCTGAAAAATACCTCTTTTACCTTTTTTGGATAAAAATGAACCGATTTAGGAGCGCTTGAAATTTGGGGAAATTACCATTTGAATTGCCGCCAACTCTGCGTCTCCCCATTTTCCACACTCTCTCGCCCACTCTGGCCGTGTTTCCGTGCGGCAAACGCGTAAAACGGCCGTGTAAACGCGCCCCTTTTGCATTCGAAATCATATAAAAGGGGTATGTTTCAGAATCGTGAAAACGACTTCTATTCAATGAAACAATTGTAAAGAGACTTTGAAAAATCAATTTTACGAGATCCTTCCCCTTTAAGCGATGAAAAGAGAAATACCTTGGTGTAACATTCAGGTTTGATAGCGATTTCCATCTTGTCTCCGATTTGCCGCCAATCGATAATCCTAAAAAGTCGAATTATCGATTAAAATGAGTCACTAACTCACACTCACACGAACGCACGCACTCACTCTTACCATGGAAGAATAGTCCTATTTCTTTTTTCCACGGCTTTAATAACAAAACTGTCTTGCTTTCTAACATATTTCCGTTTGATCTCCTCCCTCAGACTCAAATCAAAGCTCTCCGGGACATCGATAGCTTTGGCTGATATTCCTATATAAAAACATCCACTGTCTTCACAAAAGTGTACCTCGAACTCGCCGTTTACTTCTAGTTAGCAATCTTCGGTGACATGTTTCCTGAAAAATGTCTTTTCCTTAATGTTTTAATAGAAACTTACAAGAAGGGCATTTAGATCGAACTCATTAGCCAAGTAGAGCAACCTGTCCACGTATGGTCCAACCAAATCTTCAGAAGCCTTCTTCTTAACTATATTTAGAATGGCTCGTTCGCATTTGATGAGAACCGTTTCTAGTTTGAGTCTGGAGGCTAGGGATAGCAAATCTTCGATGTTTGCTTCTGAAAACGGAGAAAATTTGAATTTAGAGTTGGCAAACCGTTAATTCTTTCCAAATCACTGGTGGCATCGAAGTAAACGAGACGAAGGAGGAGGGGAATTATGTAGTCTGGGGCATCGTCCAGAAAAGTCTCAGGCCATTCGAGAAGGCCGAAATGGGATTTTTTGATGAGGGTGAAGTAGGGAGAGTAGGTGGCCAGGTACTGAAAAAGGATTTCTCATGTCACACACATACACACATATGAGCAAAATGCGGCCTGAGGCTACCATCTGCGTTGAGAAGCGGCCTGAGGCTACCATCTGCGTTTAAAAGCGGCCTGAGGCTACCATCTGCGTTTAAAAGCGGCCTGAGTCTACCATCTGCGTTGAGAAGCGGCCTGAGGTTACCAATTTAGAAGCGGCCTGAGTCTACCGTCGGCGTTGAGAAGCGGCCTGAGGCTACCATCTATATTTAGAAGCGGCTTGAGGCTACCATATGTATTTAGAAGCGGCCTTAAACTTACATCCAAGTTCACATAAAACCTCTTCTTCCCATTAACCACCAGAATCGCATTGGCTGATTTGTTCATCTCAGTGAAGCTGATATAATCTTGGATCAATGGCCAGAGCCCGCTACTTTCCAAAATATTAATGTAGATTCTACTGAATGTTTCAGGATCTGAAATTAAATTTAATTAAATTAAACAGAAATTTAATTTTTAAAGATAAAACGCAATCTTTTCAAAACAGCGCGTCGCGCCAGAAGTCTTTCACCGGGTGAATACGCAATTACGTATTTCTTTAGATGTTAGTTTGCTCGATTTATAACTTACAGTCATAATCCACCTTCAGCTCCAAGCTCTTCTCATTTTCTTTGAAAGTATGGGTCTGAAAAATCAAAAATACCAATTTTAAAACAAAATTTAACTGACCACAAAAACATGCGTTTCTGGATCTTCCAAAATAGCTAATTTAATTTCAGCCTTCAGTTTCCACTTTTTTCTATTTGTTGGCTAAATATAACGAATTAAAATTATTTTGTAAACAATAAAAAGTTACCGTTTTACACCAAATTACAATATTCTTAATAGTGTTAATTTCGTCAACTTTGTATTTTATCTCCCTGAAAATAGAGATGAATTTCATTTTAAAAGTGAAATTTCATTTAAATACCAATGGAGAAGGTCGGTTCCAAATTTAAATGTGGTCCGCATAAGATCCAATTTGAAGGAATAGACGTAATCGAATAAGGATTCTTCCATTTTCACTGAACAAAATATTTAAAAAGAGTTTTTAATGCAAAGAAATTGGCTGCTAAACGTTGGCTGAGTATGAAACAGTAGTTGATTAAAGTTGGAAATGTTGAAGACTGCAACAAAACAGTGGAATGATATGCTAACAGCAAAAGATGTGAAGTGGACGGTGAACAAAAGAAAGTGGCGGGTATTGATCGATATGCCTGGGTCGTATAAAACAACTGGCGGCTGGAAGCGACGTTCTAATTAAGAAAGTAGAAAAGCAGGTCAAATCTGCTTTTAAAACCACATTTGTTTAAAAAAAAAGATTGAAGCTGATTTAGATCCCTGCCTGCCATTAACGATACTTCCGGGTATTTCTCATTGTCCCAGAAGTATTCTTATTATCCATTTAGTTTTACCCATTTACATATTGTATATTAACCCCAATAGTTAATTACCTATATACTTTAGTAGCATTTGTAATTGTTGTAATTGTTCTTAAAATTGTTCAGTAAAGCTATTTTAAAATTGCACTGTATAGTCAAAGGATTTCAGACCAATTCATGTGTAAAACCATAAAAGCGAAAAGGTTTTAGCTCGCTCTTAGCCACTTAGCCTTGACTTAAAACAAATTAAAATTCGATTGTTTTCTGAAGTTATTTATGCAAAAAGTATAGAAACAACTAGAATTCGTATTTTGGATTGGCATTCCAGCCGCCAAAATCTCATAATCGACAATACCCCAATAACTTTTATCATAACTTTTGTAACTCGACTCTTCCTTCAAAAACCGTCTGTTTGGACTATCGTTTACACTATAAAGAAATATTAACTTTGAAAAAGTAGCAATAAAAAGAATTTCAAAACGAACTGTGGAATATACAATTTACAGGAATAGACTTAATTGAATTGTGTTCCTTCCATTTTAATTGAAAAAAGTCTTTTTTTTTTCAAAAATGCCAAGAAAATAGAGAATTAAGATGAGAGCTTCAAAATTATATATATATATATATATTTTTTTAAATTATGGAAACAGCCGGAGATAGGCGGAGACCATTCGATATTCGAAAATGGCGGCGGCACGGGCGCCTATGAAACAGCGGCTGGATGCGGAAAAAGCGCCGGCCCCCCTTTTTTGCTCACTTTGAACTTTCCTTGAAGAAGATTTTAAAGCAGAATTCAAATAAAATTATCGTTTTTCAGCAAAAAAAAAGAAATTTAAAAAAAAAACAAAAGAAAGAAAACAGACAAAAAAAGGAAATCAACTTTTTGGACAAACAAAATGTTTTTCCCTTTTTTTTGTTTATTTTGAAATCAATTTATTTTAAATAAATAAATAGAAAAATAGAGTTTAAAAAGAAATAAAAGTCTCTTCTGCGTGTTTGATCTCTCCTCTCGTCATTCCGTAAACAACCCGTCGATAACGCCCAGCGAGAGGCCGTAAATTCCGCATTTCACCATTTTTCCGTTCTTTTCTTCCAGTTTCTTCACTTTTACGTTTTAAACTTTGAATATTTAAATAATTACTACATTTAAATCAAGGAACATTTGAAAAGTCATCTTTCAGAATGGAGACATCTGAAAAACCATCTTTCTCCTCAATCCAAAACCATTTATGGCTTCAGATCTTCAAGAAAATCGTAAGATTCATTTATTTCTATTTAAACTAATTAAATGTATTCAGAGCGATGTAAAAATAATGATAAAGCTTTGTAAAACTTCAAAAAAGATCAATCAATTGATTTCCAAAAACGCAAAGCAGCTGAAGTGCAATGTTGAAGATGAATGCACCCTCGGGCTTAGAAGAGAACCGGTTTGTGGAAAATGCCTCTTAAATTAATTTTTTTGTTTAGTATGGTGAACAAACTGGAGAAAATGTGTATTTTCTGCAATTGGGGATTAATAGAAGATTTCTGAAGCTGGGTGGAGGTCCAATTGAGAAAATCGAGGAAGCGGAGATTTTGGGACTTGGCTTCGTGGTTTTTAAAAAGATTTTTGTGGTAAGTTTTATGTTTTCTTTTTTCTTTTTTCTCTTTCTCTCTCAGACCATCTCACTCTATGTCTCTAAACTCGTCGCCCATCGAGCGCTGCTACAAAAATGCCCATTTTTCACCTTCATGCTCATCTACAAATGTACGTGATTGCGTCCTCATTCAAAAAATATTTTCGGTGCAACGCGCTTTTTTTAAGAAAAAAAAACTAAAATTGATTTTCTCGGTGCTTTTAAAGGGTACTTCTGTGTTTCTTGTTTTAAAAATTAACTTGTCAATATAAGAAACATTTATAGTTTAATTTACGTTAAACACGCCCTTTTCAGCATCTAATAGGACGCATTGAAGTTTCAGTTGCCAGATTTCAATGAAAATACTGATTTGGGCTCATTTAAGCCTCATCTTCAGTCGAACTAATGTTGTAAGCAAAATAAATAAGACGATACTGGTAAGCAAAGGTCCTATTTCCGTGTTAGAAACTGAAATAAACTCACTCACTCACTCACTCACTCACTCACTCACTCATTCTCTCTCTCTCTCTCTCTCTCTCTCTCTCTCTTTTCCTCTCCTCCAAACAAAACCATACTTCAGAGCGGAATAGTAATCGAAGAAGAAGCCTCCCACCTCCTAAAAACTTGGAAACTTCGCTGCAACACCCTTTGTTTCCACAGAAGTCTAGGCGATCAACTTTACCAACACACGATTGGCCATCTTTGTGGAATCGTGAAAGCTCCTAATGCCAGAGTAATGATGCAGACCACAACAGACCTCCCGGAAGATCCACTTTGGCACGCCAAGGTCAGAAAATAGTGCCACTTGTCTGAAAATTGGGTTTTTTCAGGTGGGACCAGAGGAGTTGACATTGTATGCCTCTTCGATTAGCGTGGTTTCTCCAGATTTGACTGACTTTTTGCGTCATCACAGAAGTATATACTTCATAATTACGCAGCAAATGGATGTGGAACCAGCTATCAATCGATTGTTGAAGGTGAGAGAGAGAGAGAGAGAGAGAGAGAGAGAGAATGATACATCTTTTCAGAATTGGCAATCCGGCGCCTCCCTCGGCCCAAACAGATTACTCGACTTTGTCTATGTCCCAGATTTCTCTCAAACCCCAGATTCATTTGGTGCCACTATCGTATTCAAACAAGTCAACCATTCAACCTTCAGATGCCACTATTTGGTTTAAATTGAAATCTGAGGTCAAATTGATTAACTTTTCAGCCGCCGCATTTTCACACGGAAATAGGACCTTTGCTTACCATGCCCATTTTCCCCAACACTTCCAACCTTAACTATCTCCAGAATCTCTATTTGCTTCCCAGATCATCTGGAGGAAAGAAAGAAGTTCTTGTTGTTTTCTTCCGAGTTGAAGAGATAATGGGAGATTTGGGAGAGAAATGGCACCGGTGCCTCTTCCAAATGCACACGATGATGGCCTTCGAAGACGTGATTCTTCATTTCTCTGAGAAGATCTTTCCCAAAATTCCGATTGACTTTTCTGCGTATCCGTTCTTATCATTTGATGATGTAGAAGACATTT
The DNA here is from genome assembly GCA_022343465.1 of Oscheius sp. G VE-2021. Taxonomy (NCBI): domain Eukaryota; kingdom Metazoa; phylum Nematoda; class Chromadorea; order Rhabditida; family Rhabditidae; genus Oscheius; species Oscheius sp. G VE-2021. The sequence goes on from JAJQXH010000026.1 coordinate 1,067,091, forward strand.
TCAAGTGTGATTGAGATTCAAATAAACGTTAAACTTCTGAGATTGTATGGCCAGGGCCGAGCTCGGGTTTTTTTAAACCAACTTTGTCAAAAGTTAGAAAAAAGTATTTGGTAGGTATTGTGTCAAAAAAGTGTCTCTAGTATAACTATTCATCAAAACACTTGACGCAAAAAAAGTTTGGTCAAGCGGGGATCGAACTTGGGTAGTTTTGGATTACCAGTCCGACCTCTTAGCCACTCGGCCATGGAATTTTACAAAATTTTATATAGGGTAGTTCGAATCTTCCTTTACACAGTATCTTTTGCATGTTTAGAACTATTGTTTACAACAAAAATAACAGAAAAATATTAAGTTTTGAATGAGTTAAAATTTAAAATTCAATTTTCATAAAACCGTTCAAAATTACGAAACTCGCTTCAACCTTAACCAAATTAACTTTTTCAAAAAAGGATTTCTTTGTTGAAACCTCATCTTTTCAATGAATGCACTTTCAATATTTAAAAAAATCCTGGCAAATTTCACAAGAAGGGTCACCATTTTCAAACGCAAATTTGACAAGGAAGGTAACGCGCTTTTTGAACGAGTTCAGCTACCGTAACCCGGGGTCCAAAAGTGAACTCGGCCCAATATTACTAGTTATATTATATTACCCAATAGTTCGCTCCAATATTACAGAGACGGTCTCTTAAACAAGTCCATTGTATTCTGCACGCTAGTTTTCTTTACTTATGGAGTTTTAGAATACACGATAATCGAGATCGAACCGTTTATTAACGTACAAACTGGCCAAAGTGTCACCCTGGATCATCGCCCGTATGTGCATGATTAGCGAAATAGGACAATTACAATCAGTTAGTAACGTGGGCGGGGAATTTGCAGTGCACGCGGTATTTGTGGAAGAAGGTGAACGTCGTCCAGGGGCCAGACTCGCTGCGGGAGGTTTTCATCGTGAACTGCGCAATCAGCATGTCCGCAGGAGGGCTGAAACAGGGGGAATTAGATAAAATGTAGATAAAGAGACATATTGGGTTGATTTTGGAATATAAAACTGGGTAGAACTCACCCGTAGATGGCGGGGATATTGATCTGGGCCTCGGCGTGGAAGTGGTGGACGCTGTCGGGGGTGAGAGCCGACAATCCGTACGAGTGGGGAGTGTGACCGACGCGTTTTCCACTGGAGTAGAACTGAAAATAAGTTATAAGTGACGCGGTGAAGGGAAATGTCTCCAGGAAACCGGGAGGTTCATGTTTCGGTCCATAAAAAAGTTTTTTTAAAATTTTTGACCCTTTCACTTTCAAAAAAAATATAAAAAATTAAATTTAAAAAAATTGCAATTTATTTAAGATTTTAGACACTTTCAGTAGATTTTTTTTTCTTTTTCTTACCCTGTAATTTCTCTCTTTCTCTCTATCTCGAAAATTTAAAAAAACCAAAACATTACAAATATTTAATATAATAAAGATGAAACTCAATATTTAAAAAAAAATTAAATTATTTTTTTGTTAATTTTATATTTAGTTGAAAAGAAAACTTACGAAAATGAAATTTTTTTTTAATTTTCAACTTTTACGCTATAATTTTTAAGACCGCAAATCCATGTTTCTCCCCAAAAATCAGCTGTGGCGGTGTGTCCAAAAAATTAATATAATAAAAACAACTCCATATTTTAAAAAAATTAAATTATTTTTTGTTATTTTTTTGAAAGTGAAAGTGCCAAAAATTTTTTCAACCAACCAAAAACTTATAAAAATGAAATAAAATAAATTTTTTTTTTACATTTTCAACTTTTTTATGGACCGCTGTAATATTTAAGGACCGCTATATTTTTTAAGGACCGCTAATCCAGGATAGAGCCCATGTTTCTCCCCAAAAATCAGCTGTGGCGGTGTGTTCTCTAACCACCCATCAGTTGCGGAGTATTCACTTACCTCAACGAGAGAATCCTTGACGAAGAGCTTCGCGGACGTGCTCCTGATGGCGGGAGAGTCTACTTCCACGCGGTAGGAATAAACCTTGCTCTCCTCGCGTCGATCGAAGATCCGATGTACGCTGGGATGACCACAGTGCGCCTCCGAGAGGTTCGTGTGGTAGCCGATGCGGGGGACCGAGTGGAGAGACTCTGGAAATACAAATATTAAAACACATCCAGATAACGAATATGGTTGATTTAGGCAATGACAGTGGCATTTTGGGTCTCCTAACCCGGTAAATTCACAGAAAATGGACACACCGTTCAGCCAATAGTTGAATAGGGCGATTCCGCCGAAGGAGAGGAGGACGAGGGACAGGAGTAGCATAACTACTACGAGGAATCTGTAGAGAAGAAGGATTAGTTGTTTCTTGGAGGAATCTCACTTTTTGGAGCATCCTAAATGCTCTTCATCTCCTGGCTGCTCACACGGCTGGTACACGGCTTCTGAAAAGAGCAATTTTTCTCCGCCAAAATTTGAATTTAAATAGACAAAATTGAGGGAAAAGCGAAGTAAAGCTGTAAAAACTAACCAGGATCGACGAGGGAGTGTCGGAACTGCGCCTCCTTCTCGTTCTCGAGGTCCCAGACTGAAAATATTCGCATTATATTGATAAAGACGTAATAAAATAAGTAAAAATAATAAATAAATAAAATACCAACCTTTGGGGGATTTGAGGGAGAATTTGGGGAACATTCCTCTGCGTGGCTTGGAACGCGGACTGACGGCGGATGGGGCGGGGTTAGGGGGTAACCCAAAAGCGACGGGGTCACGGAGCGGGCTCTGCAAAGGTGGAATAAAGCGATCGATCGATATATGGCAGATTGTAAACAGTGCGTTAACTGGAGAACAAAGGGGACAGGTATGGATTGGCCGACGAGAGGTACCGAGATCAGATCAATGATAGCTGCCGTTTTCACTGTTTTTTTCTCTCGATATAAACAATAGCTAGGCCTGAATATGACAAATAAACACAAAGAAAACATTGAAAAATAATGAATAAAGGATTGAACAAAGTAAAATAAATTGGCCTTTGAAATTCAAATCACCGAGTTGTGCAACTGGCGCTCGTTCTTTAAAACTGTCTCCTGTCACGATCGTTGCGGGACCTACCGTATAAACGAGTTTAGTTTTTTATTGTATTTTGGTGTTCACAAATATTTATTGTTATAATATGCAAATACGTTTTAATCGATACAACAGAAAACCAAAAGACCATAAACTATAAGAATTCATGTACACATCGCCTGACACACTTATCAGTTTATTGTCCAGTTCCCGTGGTTTCCTGAACGGTCCTCTCCTTCTTCTTTCTCTTTCCTCCCTTCTTGACCGGCTTTCCGTTGCCCCTCTTAATGATCTTCGCTCCGAAGTAGATGACGCCGGCCAGTCCGATCAGGGCGCCGACTGTGAATCCGGCGAGCAGTCCCCAGAACAGCTCAGGGCTTGGCTCAATCGGCTTTTCGTTCTTCCCGTCTTTTGACGATTTTCGGTTGGCCTGAAGATGGATTTGAAGAAGAAGAGGGGAGGGCTGGAGGGGGTACCTTGCCCTGGTTGCTGCCTGCTCCATTTCCAGAAGGAGGGGCGGAAGCTGAATATTGATTGGATTTGGTTAGGCTTCAGGAGAGAGATAGAGAGAGAGAGAGAGAGAGAGAGAGTTAGAGAGAGAGGGAGAGAAATCCTGACTTGTATTAAGAGCTCTCCCCGTCCCTCCACTTGGCTGCACAGTCGTTCCTCCCCCGGTGGTTGGAGCATCAGTCGTAGTAGCAATAGTGGAAGAATCGGTAATTGTGGCAGCGGAAGTTGCATCGGTACTTATGGCAGAAACCGACGAATCTTGAGCCTTTGCATATCCAATCACTGCGATCGTCAACAGAAGAGGCAGAAGGACTAGGCCGATTGAAGTCAGAAAAACAGGGGAACTCACACTTTGGAAGGAGCTTCATGGGAGAAACCGCAAACGGCTCACAGCGACTACGAAATGATGGAGGAGGGGAGGGAGGAATGGCCATGCTAATCACGGGAGGAATTGGATGGGAGCTAATTTGGCGAACTTCTCATTTCAAAACATCATTCTCTCTCTCTCTCTCTCTCTTCGAACGAAAATCCGGACGAAAACGCGCTCTGCGGCTAACGCGGGAAATCAAAATTTTCAGAAGCCGTCGGCTGTTTCAGTCGTTTTAATCAAAAATTTCTAATTTTGTCAGTTTTATCTTGTATTTTGTTGATATTGGGGAAGTTCCAATGTAAAAATAACCCGAAAATATTTAAATTAACAGATTAAAGCTATTTCCTGTGAGTTGTGGAAGTTGTGCCCCACTTGCATAAAAGTGTGCGGCAAACGGCAGCCTGGCCCCGCCCAACCAAGAAAGCAATTGAAATCTGAGATCGCCTAAAATGGAGAAAACTCCTTTCAATGTCAACCTAATTTAAAAATTCAAAAAGAGACTTGCTCCTAACAAAAATATCTAGGCGATGAAAAAAAAATCACAAAATACGATTTTAAAATTTAGGCCTGCGGACCCTACCTTCCCCGCAGTCATTTTCACACTGTCTTGACCTAATTACGTGACCGATTTCCTATTGATCGCTCAAAAATCCCAATTTTCTCGCTTTTTTTCCACCAAAAAAGCAAAAAAAGGGGAGGCATAGCTCCACAAGTCCCATTACCTCCCCTGTTTCTCCTGGAATTACCCACAACCACCTGTTCACGACCACCATGCCAGCCAAGAAGACCTCGAAATGTCAGAAGAAGGGAGGCCTCGACTTCAACTCGATGATCGCCAATGTGATGAAGGAGATGAATGGAGGAGAACTGTCGGCCGAAGCGACCGCCGCCATCAATTCTGCCATGAATGGAGTGGTTGCCAACATCGCTGAGGAGGCTATCATGATGGCTGCAGATGGGGAGGCCACAGCTGAACTCATTCAGGAGGCTACGAAGGCCGTTCTGCCGACTTCTGGAGCTGTTTCTTCGCAAGAGAACAATATGGAACAGGGAAAGTGAGAAGACTTCTGGATGCCTATTAATAAACTTGGATTTACGAATTATTTTGTGTTTTTTGGGCGAATATTTCGTTGAATTTAAAGGGAAGGACCTCGTAAAATTGATTTTTCAAAGTATCTTTATTATTGTTTCATTTAATAGATGTCGTTTCCACGATTCTGAAACATACCCTTTTATATGATTTGGACTGCCAAAGGGGCGCGTTTACACGGCCGTTTTACGCGTTTGCCGCAGTGGGCGAGAGAGTGTGGGAAATGGGGAGACGCAGAGTTGGCGGCAATTCAAATTACAATTTCTCCAAATTTCAAGAGCTCCTAAATCGGTTCATTTTGATCCAAAATGGGCAAAAGTGGTACTTTTCGGAATCCTGGGAATGAGATCTATGCCTTTATCACAAAATCAGAAAAATTATTTTTACGCGGTCCTTCCCTTTAAGAGTAGTCATTGGTCATTGACAATTCTATGGAAGAGGTACAGCGAGGGAGAGAGAGAGACGCAGAGAGACAAAAAGTAACTGATCTCCCTTTCTCTTCCCACTGTTGCTATCAATCGCCCGCTGCCATTTATAGGTTTCAGCCATGTGTCTGTCAACTGGACAAACATCGCTCACCCTCCATCCCCAACTATCACTGCCAGGCCTCTATCCTTCTCTCTCTCTCTCTCTCTCTCTCTCTCTCTCTCTCAAACGATTTCACAACCAATATAACTACTTTTGGTAACAAAGTCGACGTCACTGAATGCTTTTGTGGCAGCTACGTGACAAGATAGCGCTTATCACAGCCTGAACATTCGCTATGCTCGCGCACATTCAACCGAACACGTGGTTTTTGAGAAGTATTCTCTTTCTCTTCTCTTCTCTTCTCTTCTCTTCTCTTCTCTTCTCTTCTCTTCTCTTCTCTTCTCTTCTCTTCTCTTCTCTTCTCTTCTCTTCTCTTCTCTTCTCTTCTCTTCTCTTCTCTTCTCTTCTCTTCTCTTTTCTCTCTCTCTCTCTCTCTCTCTCTCTCTCTCTCTCTCTCTCTCTCTCTCTTCTCTCTCTCTCTCTCTCTCTCTCTCTCTCTCTCTCTCTCTCTCTCTCTCTCTCTCTCTCTCTCTCTCTCTCTCTCTCTCTCTCTCTCTCTCTCTCTCTACCCAATCCCTTCAGAATGCCACCCAGAAATGACTACTCTCCAAGGAAGGTGGTCGTGGCCACCTTGGCTAAAGAAGATAAAAACCGCCTCTTGTTTTCCTTCAGAGTTGGAGACATTCTGGAACTGTGCACTGAAGTATCAAAATGCAAAACTTAAGAAATGGGTTGTTCAGGGAAAAGAAAGACAACAAACAACATCGAAAGGACTGTTTTGTATGAGAGCCAAAGTTACAGTGGTCAGTTGCAAATGTACCGTCAGAAATTGAAGTTTGAATTGAATATTTAGGTGTACCAAGAAGTTTTTAACGCAGCTGGCCATGCAACGTGGATTTCGGATACGGCTTATAGAGAGGCTGTAAGTTTGAGAGAGAGGGAGAGAAAGAGGGAGAGAGAGAGACAGAGAGAGAAAGGGAGGGAGAGAGAGACAATCTACCATTTCAGACTTTGGATGAGACTGAAAAACACTTCCGTAACATCTTTTCAGCCCATTCGAATTCAGTAAGTACCTACAGTATGCTAATTTTCATTTGTAGGGAGACAAGCGCAAAATGGTAAACAGAATATCAGCTATCATCGGATCAGATCCCTCCCTAGCCGATGTTTTCTTAAAAGCCGTTTGTTCCACTGTGGAAAAAGTGAGTTTTCGATTTAGATCCCCTTGAAATTTGGGGAAATTGTAGTTTGAATTGCCGCCAACTCTGCGTCTCCCCATTTCCCACACTCTCTCGCCCACTCTAGCCGTGTTTCCGTGCGGCAAACGCGTAAAACGGCCGTGTAAACGCCCCCCTTTTGCAGTCAAAAACATATAAAAGGGGTATGTTTCAGAATCGTGGAAACGATATCTATTCGATGAAACAATAATAAAAATACTTTGAAAAATCAATTTTACGAGGTCCTTCCCCTTTAATGTTTCCCAAGAATCTTGTCTGATCAACTGAAGTCACGGCAATCGTGGTGGGACCAAACGTCCCACAACCTTTGAGCTATCCTAAAACTGTTGCCTATTGTAAATCATAATCAGCTGATTCAGGAAAACATATCCGAAATAGAAACAGCGATGTACGCAGTGAAAGAATGCATGGAGACACCTCAGATCGGGAACAAAACGATCAGTGACACTTTGAGGAGACAGGCCAAGGCTGGTCCCGTGGCTGAGGTATTTTCCATTTTAAAAAGTTGAAAATTAAGTTTAGAAATTCAAAAAGTTAGTGAAAGATGGATCGGATGGAGAAGAAACAGACGACACAGATGCGTATAGCTTTGAGCAGTACGCAGACCATGAGAAATGACATAGCCAATTGGTTTTGTAACCTAAAAACTGATGATTTTATATTAATAAGGTCATTTATCCTCCTTAATAAAGGTATTTTACTGTATATTTTGAATCTTCAAAGTTTCGATGTCTCCTCTTCTTCGATGGCCTCCAGGGGTGGTCCGCCAAGGAAGGCCATGGTTTGACCTCCTTTGGCAACAAGCTGGTTTTTAGATGTGGCTACAATTGAGGACTGAAAATGACTGTTTGTTGGAGAGGTTTAAGTGGATTTTTACTTCAACGTACAGCTGAGAGCCGAAGGTTCGGAGAACTTCGGAATCGATTCGTAGAATATCTCCAATCTTTGGTTGAGAGAAATAGCTAAAGAGAGAATTAGGGAGAAATGGAGAGAAAGAGAGAGAGAGAGAGAGAGAGAGAGAGAGAGAGTAAGAATGACGTGAGTGTCAGCTTCAAACAATTAGCTTCAAACTCACTGAACTTGGGCTGAAACAGTAGTCATTGTAACCGGAAACTTGGAATAAGCAGTTGCCATGCATAAACTATCAAATACTGTGAAAAGACACCCAGAATGCATCATCTGATAGTCATCTATCATCTCCTCCAGAACTTCTACTTCCACCAGAAGCTTTCCAGGTCTCGCCCGGACCACTTTTGCCTAGACAGACCTTTAAACTGCACTTGCTTAACTCACATGTCCAATGAATCGTAAGAAATCTGTGCTCACCGCCGCCAAATCCAGGAAATCTTTGAGAGCGGTATTTATCTTGGTCAACGTTGCCATGAATGTAGCAAACTGGAGAAATCTTCTTCACAGCGAAAATTTCGAGATTGAAGATTGAGAACATACATGGGCACCACCCCGTAACTTACGGGGATGGGGTCTCACAAGGCAAAATTTTATAGTTGGCCACCCACACCTCTGACGCCGGCAGATTAAAGGACTGTCCCGGTTTATTCGAGTCAGCCGGCTGGCTATTTTACAGCTGAAACCGGCTGGGTATTCGGGCCGGAACTCATAACGAAAACTTGCGGCGGACTGTGCCCAAGAGTCATTTCTTAAGGTGGGGGTCTCGCAACGAACCGGGTTACGGTACCGTGCCCATATATGATTGAGAAATAGGAGGGAGTGGGAATTCCTGCTGATGTCCATCGCTATAAACATAAGGTCGCGCGGACTCTGACCTGGGTATAGTGTAGTTTGTGATGAGAAAACAGCAGGTTTCCATTTTGATTGCCTTTTTTTCTTGCACAAACATTCATCAAGCGAAAACATTATGAATCGAATAACTAATTGGTGCTTGGTAAACCACATGACCCAAAGTCAGTCCATTGTTTCCCGCGGTAATTTCATGTCTTATTTTCTCATGCGGCGGCCATCTTCACGCCATTTCAGAGGTCAAGAATGAAGCTGTGGTCGCCTTCACCAGGAAACCTCACGAGGAAAGACGGCATTTTCTTAGAGATCGACCCCACCACCCCAAAACAAGAAAACACAAGTGTATGCTGAGCATATTCATCTGTTCCAACTTCACATATTAGCAATCATAGTCAATTATAAATATCGAATTTTACAGCAAAAATACAAATAGATTATAAAAGTATTCTAGGAACAAGTTCAGATTAGTTAAATGCTCAATTATATTAGTAAATGCTCAAAAACGAGCCTTCTTCTTCGTAGTGCCCTCCTTGGACAGGGGTGGAAACTTCTTATAGTCCATGATATCATGGGGGATCTCCTCCTCCTGAAGAGGCTGGGGGATCTCCTCCTGCGGCTGGGGGATCTCCTCCTGCGGCTGGGGAACTTCCGGCTGACGAGGCTGGGGAACCTCCGGCTGTCGTCTGGGCTCCTGATGACTCTGCTGCTGAGGTACAGGGTCCCTCTGCTCCATCAGGGGAGGGGGAGAGAACCCGGGCGGTGGGCCATAGCTGATGTTTCGGTAGGGCTCGAAGATCGAGTCCAGATGGTACTGCGGATTCATCATGGTCAGGTGCCAGGGGTCACGACGAGCCGCCCGTTGCCCCCTCAGTGGCAGAAGAGGCATTGGCCGGCTGCACGGTTTCCCCGGATCGCAGCCGAAGGGCATCAGATGGGAACAGCAGTTGTAGGTGTGCGAAGCGAAGGAGTTGACGTACACGGCCTCTGCAGACCCTTCTTCGTCGTCGGACTGAAAACACATTCTTAAATTATTTACACAGTAAAATGTGAGGTTCTTTAAGCTTAAACTCAAACTCACCTCGCCATAACCCAAGCCGGGAGGAGGAAAAAAGTCAGTGGTGGTGAAGTCCTCTGGAGGAGATGCGGCTGCAGAAGAGCATGTAGTCGGCCTTGCAGCTTCAGAAGAGCTGGGCGTCGGCTCTGCTGGCTCGTCGGACTGAGGACACAACTTCAAATTCATTTAGCGGAAAAAAGGCGGATTTGCGGTCCTTAAATATTATAGCGGTCCATTAAAAAAACAATTTTTTAAAATTTTTATTATATTTCAGTTTTGTAAGTTTTTTTTAAAATTTTCGACGCGTTCACTTCCAAAAAATTAATTTTTAAAAAACCTACGAAAACATTTTAATTTAAAAAATAAATTAATTTTTTTAAATTTCCGACACTTTCAGTAGATTTTTTTCTTACCCTGTATTTTCTCTCTTTCTCGAAAATTAAAAAAAAACCAAAACATTATAAATATTGAATATAATGAAAATGAAACTTAATATTTAAATTTTTTTAAAATTTTTTTGAAAGTGAGAGTGTCATTTTTTTTTAAAAAATCAACCAACAACTTACAAAAATAAATCATAATATAAATATTTTATTTTAATTTTTAACTTTTTTATCAATAATTTTTAAGGACCGCTAATCCAGGAAAGAGCCCATATTTCCTTAAACTTAGTCATCCCTCACCTTGTCATAACCGTTGCAGGGAGGAACGTCGGAGGTGCCTTCTGGAGGACACGCGGCGTCCGAGTCGTCGGCTTTTGCAGGGCTCGGGGGAGTTCTCTTCTTCTTCTGTGAACGCTCGCGGCCGATGGCGACGACGCCGATGTATGGCTGAATACGGGCGAAGGGCGGCCTTACGTCGGGGTCGAAAGCCTGAAAGAAGAGAATGAATAAACATATATCGAGCGGCTGTGACGCAATGTCATTGCTGACTGAGAACCACAGAGTAGATGACAGACGGCTGGCACGACCTCTTAATGATGCAATCATGTAATTTCCATAAAATCCAAAGTTTTCCGTTTTCCTTCGAATTTTCCATGTCTTATAGATGATATCAAGCCCTAGCTTCTCCAGTTTTCCAGAAAATCCAAAATCCTCACGTCGAAAAATCCAAAAGGTCGCTCCAGTTCCCAGGGCAGCTGTGGTCCCTTCAACGTCGAGGTGCACTAAAACCACGCAAAATTTGGTTAGAAAGTGGCATTTTCCAACTTCTTCCACTCCGCCGAAGAGAGACGAGTGACCGAAGAGGTCGTAGTAGCAGCCACGGCGGCTCTTTGCTTTGGAAGAGCTGAGGACTTCCGCCGGTGGCGCAGCGTAGCGATTGTCCACATAGTTCTGGCACTGAATATTGACGTTAGAACGAGTATTTGTGGCAAAAGGAAGGGTATTCGAACCTCCTTGAAGCTGTTGTGCGTCCTAGACTTGGCTGGGGAGCTGGGAGTCAGGAGGGCGTAGTGGTTCTGGCCGTAGAGCCAAATTTCCCGCGAGTCCTTGTACGACTGGAGTTCCGGCGGCACGTAGGGACAGTTGTAGTCGGAATACTGAAACAGAAACATTAAAATAAATAAAAATACATTAAAAATTAAATAAATTGGAGAATTGTATCGCAATCTCACCTGGATGGAGTGAGAGGCCTCCTTCAGCTGGTGTCCGTATCTCCTCGGGAAGCGGTAGTTCCTGGCGAAGGCCTCGTTCCTCCTGAGGCTTCCAGAGCGGGAGATGACTGAGTGGGGATTGAATGTCAGTGGAATTACTGGATCCAGCCAGGGCACTTCTGAAGGCTCCGCCTCGACCCAGGAATCGTAGTCCAGCTCAGACTTTTCATCGTCTGTCACCAGCTCGATGCCCTCGTCACAGTCGCTCTGAAATCAAAGATTTTTACTTTTCAATGATATGTGGAGTTTTATAATGACTGGGAGCATCAAAATTCGATTTTTAAAGGGACCGTCAGGGTCCTTTTGGGGGTTACAGTATCCACTGTATTTTCCCAACGCGACACTCCGCTAGATTAAGGTGGGCGTGGCCTAGCCGCCGACTACCCCTCCCGGCGCCGCTAATGCCGTACGGCAGTTGGACGCAACTCTCTCGCGGTGAGACGCAGACAACGAGAGAAGCCCGCAGCGGACACATTTGAGCATGAAATTAGTGCTTGGGGGTATTGTTACAACGCATACACTATTTAAAGGCAATTACTTAGCATTCCCTCATTTTCCAAAACAAAAATACCGAATTTCCATTGATTTTCAGTTTTTGAAATATCAGCTGCCGTTTGCCGCACAAAAAATTTTGGCACAGCGCCAACATGCCGAATGCCGCATACAGTCATGTAAACAGCGGGCGGCGGCAGTTGTGGTCCGTTTGCTGGAAGCCGTTGGAAAGAAGTGTTTCGAGGGAGAAATTTAAAATTTCTAGTTTATCTGGCAATTTGAACAAAATCGAATACTGAATCCTAAATAAGAAAAAATATGTATAATTAATTAAAATAAGCTTGTAAAAGGCGCCTGACGGCCCCTGTAAATTTAAGGGATAAATCGGCGAACCAGTAAAATGAGTCAAAATCTACCTCTTCTAGACACTCCTGTGCCATCTCCTCCATCCGACGGCAGAATTCCAATGTCAGATCCACAGCCGGGCGCCTTTTTCGCCCCGTCTTCGGGTCGCAGTCGAGCCAATCGCAGACGAACTTGTGCAGAACCTCCTCCCGAGCGGTGAGCGCCCTTCTCTCCTGCAAAAACAGCATTTAAATAAGGAAAAAAGCCATTTAAATGGCAATTTAAATTAAAAACTCACTTTTTTCATCGACCTGCGACGGCTGTAATCGTTGAAGAAGCCGGACATCAGCGGACGAGGGACGAAGGAATGGACCAGGCAGCACGAGGGCGCCGCATGACCGAAAATGGCGCCAAACAGACCTTTAAAATGCACAAAGTGCAAACTACAAAGTTCCATCGGCGAAATAACAAATTTACATGTAAAATCGATAATCAACTGGGATCCACCAATCAAATCGATCGCAAAAGTAAACTTTAAGCGTAAAACCGGTTAAAACAGGAGCAGAATGGCTGCAAATCCCAAATTTCTGAGATTTCGCGAGATCGAAAATTATGAATCGTGAGAATAGAATAAGGGCTTCAGAGAAGCTGCTAGAAAGCGTAGAACACGATTGAACAGACAGCAATGAGCTAGCATCTATTTCGGTTTCCCTTAACCACAAAGAAAACGAAACAAGACAAAAAGTGGATGATTTAATCACCGGAGGAAAAAAAACCTCACATGCTTACTTGACATATAAATAAATAAGATCGGATAAAACTGAGGCAAAAGGCAAAGGAGGTAAAACAGTCCCCTACACTGAGGGGCAACAATAAATACATAGGCTAGGATCAAGAAATAAATAGATCTATGTAACAGTGGGATTATTACCTGTGGAGTTATTTAAATAAGATGTTCGGGTAAAATAGGCTAATGGGAGGGACTTAGAGGGAAAACAGACCCGTTCCACTAAGTGGAAACCATACTTACAGGGGCTAAAACACGTGGGAAAGTGGGACTATGGCGATGACTCGTTGAAGGCACGGGCCGCCTGTCGCCAGTCGGGCTGGTTGAACCGGCTCTTGAAGAAGCTGCTCATCCTGGCGATAGCGTCCTCCCAGTCGACGAGCTGGCTGCAGGACGGCATGTTCAGCATGTCGTCGAAGAGTCCCTCCATCAGAGTACGGCAATCCAGGCGCCTAAGAGATCAATTAGTTTCACTTTAATAAGGCAATCCCACCTCTTCATCGACTGATCCATACAGTTCCGCCGTCCGTCAACTTGAACTTTAGAGTACTTTCCGAAGATAATCACGTGCATAGTAGCGACGAAACCGAAGAAGTCCGTTTGATAGTTCCACGGCATGTTCTTCTAAAACTCGGAAATCCCTGACCGAGGACAATAGGTTTACCAGCATCTCCGGGCAGTCGAAGGCCGCTGTTCCCGCACGACCCTTGAACTCCTTCACCGGCATCGATCTGATATCGATCGCCCGACCCCAATCGATGAATTTCAGCACTCCCGGAGCCAAGAGATCCTCGGCCGACGCATTCTCATCAACCCTGTGAATAGCAAGAAATCAGGGGCCGGAGGAAGAAAACATACTTCGAAAGTACCATGATGTTGTCCGGCTTGACATCTCCGTGGACGATGCCGGCACGATGGACTTCTTTCAAGACGCTGGCGATCTGTATGGCGATGAAGACGATCAGCAGAGAAGTGGCACTTCCACGGAGGTGGTTGGCCACGGTCTGAAGATCAAATTGAATGGAAACCAGAAGACGCTTACGAGAAGGGTTCCCTTGCCGTGGTACTCGTTGACGAGCAGAGATGCGTTCTTGAAGACGAAGCCGTCGGTGATCTCCATGACGCACTTCGTGAGGGAGGCCTGTCCGTTCATCTCCAGGCGACGCTTCAGCTGGTCGCAGATGTAGACCTCCCAGGCGCACGAGGGAGCCTCGAACTGAAAAAGAGAGGCCTTTAGCTTCAACAACGGATTACCTTGAGGGCGACGACCATTCCGCTCTCGGTGATGCACTTGAAAACCTTGGCGAATCCTCCTTCGCCGATGAGGTCCTTCACTTGGAATACCTCTCCTCCGAGGTTCACATCCTTGCCTTTCTGGATCTTGGGCGAAGTGGTCTAAAGAGTGAAGGGTAAGGTGATGGAATACAAATTACCTTGAATTCGTGTTGGTGCGTGGGGACAGGGTGCTTGGCCATGATGGCGATGCGGACGGTGCAGTCCCACGGGTTGACATCTCCACAGATATCCTCCCTGAAACAGGAAAATCAGCTATTTCTCGGAGTTTGAAGTCTAATTTGGAGGGTGCAAGTGGTTCAAGAGTAAGCCACATACTTTGGACGGGCTCCGGCGTGACCGGTGCGATCCAGCTCGGCCTTTACGGGAGTGGCCTCGTTGTTCCTCCACTTGGTTCCGATGGCCAGGGTGGCTTCTTGATTCGGCGTCTCCGGAAGATCCGTCTTGCCGACGATCTCCTGGCTCTCCTTGGGACACTGCTGGGTAACCGACTCGTTGATGATGGAAGTTCTCTTCTGAAATACAATCGATTGAATGCAATTAGGATTCCGATACCAGCTTCAGAATGGTACCGTCGTTATCGAAGAAGTCATTTCCACCGAAGAATTCTGGAAACACTCAATGAGTCAGCTTCCCGAACGAACGAACCATCGTGGGTGATCCTATTGGAGGGACCACAGGGCGTCGAAGTGATGATTCCCCTAGGATCGCTGTTGTTGTTAAGACCGTCTCTTTGTCCAGCTAGGGTGGGCTCATCGTCAACTGAAATTAGAGGTGTGGTTAGAAAAACCAGTTCACTGACAATTGTAGTCACTGTCGTTGCCTCCTGGCAGGAAGGCCTTGGTGTTCTTGGAGACGGGGGTCTGCACCTCCTGCTTGATCTTCATAGGCGCAGCCTCGAGTTGCATCGGGAGCGGCGGCGTGCACATCCAAACGATTGACTCGTCGGGATCCGAGTCCTTAAAATTGATGTTTTGAGGAGAAAACGAAAAAAATGAAAACCTCCGCGACGGGCGTCCTCTGGGACGAGGAGGTGGTGCCATTCGGCGATGTTTCCTGTCCGACATCATCGCTGGAGGAATCTGGAGACGCAGGCTCGTGCTTGGCGGGACTCGACTTGATCGGGCTCTTCTCGTTGACAGAATCTGAGCAATAATCAACCTGAATACCACGATTAAATGAGGTTTAATGATGCAATGAACCGTCCTCATATGATCGGCAATCGGGGTCCTTGCAGTCGGAGGAGTGATGTCCTCATCACAGATCTCCATGTCGTCGTCAGCCCTGGAGTTGTCCGCGGAGATCTCCATGTCGACTCGGTCTCCGCAGATGTCAGAGTAGACCATGGCGTTGTATTCCTCGAAGGACAGGGCGGTGTAGTTATCACGGTCGATGAGCTCCACCTTGAGTTCGGAAATTTTGCCTAAAATAGACAATATGTTTATAACAAAGATTTCACGTACTTTTGACACGACTCTGGGCGATGTTCTGAATGGCGTGCTGGCGAGCGGCGGCCACCGACCGGCGACGGCTGCGGGCGGCAGCAACGGATCCAAATACCGAGGCGGGGACCAAACCGGGCATGAGGAAATCGGCGATCGCCCTGAAATAAAATTTAGAGATTTCAAGAGAGGAGAATCAGATTTAGATCACAGAGGGCCTTCCGTGAGAGAACATTCTATAAAAAAGCTCACTTAAAGTCGGAGATGATCTCCCCCTCGGGCACGTCTTTGATCCTCCGGAGGGTCAACTGGAAGATCTCCCGGAACTTGTGGACGTTTCGCACCTCCGCGTGGTACTGGGCCCACAAGTAGTGGAACTTGTAGGAGTTCCCGAATCTCCCTTGGACCTCAATCTGATCGAAGACGCCGCTGGCACCGAGCACTCCACTGTGCTTGCCCTGAAAATGACGATTTGGCATTTTAAATGTTTATGGAAACTATAACATAACACATTTAAAAGAGAAAACGTACCAAGATTTGGTACACGCGAAGCATCAGGTCGTCGGATTGCAGGTGGGGGACCTCATTGTACCAAGCGAGGGTCGATATCGCGGCCGCTTTGATTCCGGCGTTGTCTTCGGGACAGAATCGGACCCACGTGTCCAAATGGCTAAAGGACAGATTTAGTGGGTTAAAAAAGGTTTTGGTGGTTAAACAAGGCTTAAAAGAACACTTACTTGCAAAGTACCTCAAGATCCTCCTTGACGGGTTTGGGGTTGCCACGGAACTTGCTAAAAAGGTAAATAGATTCAAAAACAATGGCAGAACATACTGGAGTATCTTCTGGTAAAAGCCGTTAACCGAATCTGCCATGTACCCACTGAAATTAAAAGAATTTAGGTGGAAGAATCGATAAAATAAAGGATAAAAAAGAATAACACGCGCTTAACACAGTAAATTTCGAACAAAGCACTTAAAACAGTAGTTGCAAGTTTAAAAAGCGGTTGAAGCTTAAAATATGATTATTCGTTGCGGTTTTAACCAAAATTTTAGAACCACGCCTATGAATTGACGCAACAGGAGCCATGTTGAGCAGAATAAACAGCGAAAGGGATTGAATCTACCCAAAAGGTGCTAAATTAACAAAAAATAGTGACATAATTTAAATAAATAAACAATAAAAGAATAATAATGCGATAACAACCGGCAGCAACCTTAACAGCAGCGGCTGACTAGCAATTAAGCCCCCCAGTTGCGAGCCGCCCAGATAGCCTATTCTACAGTACTCAAGGATTTCGCTATGGGACTCAATGCACACACCAATACTGATTGCTTAACGAAGTCAACTGAATATCAGCCAGAATTCGAATTTTAAACGAAATAATTTTTTAATTACATAAAAATATTGAAATTATACAATAGTATCAATTCTTATTATTTTTAATTATAAGAATTAATTTAATAAATTTATTTTGATAGGATTCTTCTCAAAATCACCGTTTATAGCCGATTTTCAAAATTATTTTTTAATTACATAAAAATATTGAAATTATACAATAGTATCAATTCTTATTATTTTTAATTATAAGAATTAATTTAATAAATTTATTTTGATAGGATTCTTCTCAAAATCACCGTTTATAGCCGATTTTCAAAATTATTTTTTAATTACATAAAAATATTGAAATTATACAGTAGTATCAATTCTTATTATTTTTAATTATAAGAATTAATTTAATAAATTTATTTTGATAGGATTCTTCTCAAAATCACCGTTTATAGCCGATTTTCAGCCTTCCTCGCGGACATTTTCAAGTTTTGTGTCTATTCTGACACAAACAATGACTTTTCATAGCATTTCCAGCCACGAAGTGGCATTAATTCTGAATTTATGACCGAGTTACACTGGAATCCAGTTCTGCCCCCGACGTTCGGAAAATTTTACTTGCAAAAAAGACTGCGACACGGGAACCAAGTGGCGGAGGACGGCCTGGGTGGCAGAAGACTTTAAACCACTCCTTTAAACGATCATTTTGCCTTAGTTTTTAATTCTATCGGTATTTTGGTGTTCATTTAATTAAACAAAATAGATTTTAAAGGTGGATTTTGAGTCATTCAGCAGCACAAAAATGCAAGCAACTGGTTGTCAGTAATTATTTAATTATTTCCTCATTAAAGGGGAAGGACCGCGTGAAAAATAATTTTTCAGATTTTGTGATTAAAGCCTATATGTCATTCCCAGGATTCCGAAAAATACCCCTTTTACCCATTTTGAATCAAAATGAACCGATTTAGGAGCGCTTGAAATTTGGGGAAATTGCCATTTGAGTTGCCGCCAACTCTGCGTCTCCCCATTTCCCACACTCTCTCGCCCACTCTAGCCGTGTTTCCGTGCGGCAAACGCGTAAAACGGCCGTGTGAACGCGCCCCTTTTGCAGCCCAAATCATATAAAAGGGGTATGTTTCAAAATCGTGGAAACGATATCTATTCGATGAAATAATTGTAAAGATACTTTTAAAAATCATTTTTACGAGGTCCTTCCCCTTTAAATCCGGCTCAAAAATCCACTTCGGCTACTTCCCCAAATCCAAAGGCCAGCCCGTTGCTTCCATTTTGGCAGGGTAAAATCTGATTACGTGCGGTGTAATTGTGGAAAGCGCGCTCCATTGCCCTCAATCCGTCTCAAAAACAAACCTCGCACTTGATTCTAATTACATCCGAAGCTCAAAGTCTTCTCAATTGCCCTCCCACATTGAATGCAATAGACAGAAGTTGGCCACGTGCTTTTTTGAATCCCGCGAGTAATTTGCATTTCGCCTCTAGGTCTCCCTTCGGTACGCACTCTCTCGTCGACCGGTCGTCGTTTGATGGATTTGCAAGCGCTAACACGCATAATCCGGTCAATTCAAATCTGTCACTTTCCGAAACGCTGTGAAATTTCATTTTGAATTTTCAAACTCTTAAATTACGATTTTCCTCTCTCTCTCTCTCTCTCTCTCTCTCTCTCTCTATCTCTCTATCTCTCTCTCTCCCTCTCTCTCTCTCTCTCTCTCTCTCTCTCCTTCTTTTCTTCTCTCTCTTCCTTGATCACAGTGCAACACGGTTCCAGCCGCCATCTGTCACTTCAAATTAGACGGCCGTGGAAGCCAAGAAGGAACAATAGGAAAATAATCGTAATCCAATTTCTAGAACTTTCGATTAGCCCAAAATAGGTTTGACAACTTTTGCACTTTTAGCCACTATGTTTACTTATGAAATTCACTTCCGTCTTTGCTCTAGGCTCAGTCTGTCAGTCTGTCTGTCTCACTCTCTCTCTCTCTCTCTCTCTCTCTCTCTCTCTCTCTCTCTCTCACTCTTTCCCTCTCTGTCTCTGTCTCTGTCTCTCTCTCTCTCTCTCTCTCTCTCTCTCTCTTCTCGAAGGTTCTATGCACTATTCATCAGACAAACAGGAAACAGATAACAAAGCACAAACAAAAAGTTGCCCTTTTAGTAATTTTTTAAAGTAAATCTCTAGTATTTTTTTTGGTAATTTTAGGGTGCTGTGAATTTGCGTAAATCCCTTGGTTTCTTTTGTGGGAACACCTTTGTCTTTTTAACTCAAGTGAAAATTTTCTATTTTTTTGCCACTGCCCCCGAAAGTTCCATTTCGCCAAATGTTTGATGTCACAGAAACAATCGATGTATGTTGACTGAATTGACCGGTCAAAAAATTTCTTTTGGCACAAAACAGTGGAATAGAACTCCAAAAAAACAGGGTAAATGAATGTGTCTCAAGCTGAATGGTTGACAAAACACCAGTTGGTTTATACGCCTTTCACTGTTTTTGATTATTCTGTATCTTTGTAAAACTTTCTATGGAACAAGAGATTTTCTAAAATATCCTGTACGCTCTATCAGTTAAGGAAGGACCTCGTAAAATTGATTTTTTCAAAATCTCCTTACAACTGTTTCGTTGCATAGATGTTGTTTCCCCGATTCTAAAACACACCCCTTTTATGCGATTTGGACTGCAAAAGGGGCGCGTTTACACGGCCGATTTACGCGTTGGCCGCACGGAAACACGGCCAGAGTGGACGAGAGAGTATGGGAAATGGGGAGACGCAGAGTTGGCGGCAATTTAAATGAAAATTTCCCCAAATTTCAAGCGCTCCTAAATCGGTTTATTTTGGTCCAAAATGGGTAAAAGCGGTATTTTTCGGAATCCTGGAAATGAGATCTAGGCTTTTATCGCAAAATCAGAAAAAAATTATTTTTACGCGGTCCTTCCGCTTTAACAGGCAACAACAATGATTGTTCCCTGGACACAGACAACAAACCGTTTGCCTTTTCTACCACTTCATTTTCAATATTTCGTCCTTCTCACGGTAACAAAAGTTAATCACAAAAAGGTACTTCTCACATACTTTGACTCACACGTCCGATCTTTTTTCTAAAACCTTTTCTAAAGAAACTAATTAAATTGTCGTCTTTTCCTTTAGTTGGCTATTTATCCAGTGACACCCTCTGCAAAGTACGAACTCCCACCTTAAAGGCTTAGCCGAAATCGGATCGTCTCTCGCGCGAATATCAAATTTTGACGGCGCATTGAAACACTTCCGCTACTATGCCTTTCTTTTGTGGGATTTACGCCTTCACTTACTCTACTTTGCCTTTTCTATCTTGTTCCTCTCCTCAATCACTCACTCACTCATTCACTCTCTCTCTCTCTCTCTCTCTCTCTCTCTCTCTATCGTCTTATCAATCTAACCAAATCTCATCCTCAATTTACTCCTTGTTTGTCGTCTGCATGACGACTCGTTGATTGTTGTTTTTCTACCTTCGCCTCTTCCGCAGAATTAATAATGTCTGTAGAAAACATTGAATTAATCATTCGTTAGAACTACTCTTCCTAGCATTTCCTTCTCTCCCGCCATCTTTTTCCAACAATACGCCACATGTTGGCCTTCTCTTTCGATTTGTCATTTAGCCCAATTTATATCCCTTCGGTCTCTCTCTCTCTCTCTCTCTTTCCTGTAAACCTTAGATCCTTAAGGAATGAGCAGATGATCATGAGTGAGGTATACTACGGCAGTGGAGAGGAGACCGAGGAGTGCGTCAGTCCGGCCGTACGGAGCGAGTAAGTATCGACCAATAACATGACAAAGGATCCGAACCCACGGGTGTGCAAAAGCTAACTGGGCTACAGACGGCAGCTTTAACCGTTACACCACGGGATCACATGCCGTGCACTGTCGAGAGAGCAACCAAGTTCTCGCGCAAGCCAAAAGCCGTGGGAGCTTATTTCAGTTTCCAACACGGAAATAGGACCTTTGCTTACCAGAATCGTCTTATTTATTTTGCTTACAACATTAGTTCGACTGAAGATGAGGCTTAAATGAGCCCAAATCAGTATTTTCATTGAAATCTGGCAACTGAAACTTCATTGCGTCCTATTAGATGCTTAAAAGCGCGTGTTTCACGTAAATTAAACTGTAAATGTTTCTTATATTGACAAGTTAATTATTAAAACAAAAAAAACTCGGAAATACCTTTTTAAATACACAGAGAAAATCAATTTTAAATTTTTTTAAAGCGCGTTGCACCGAAAATTTTTTTTGAATGAGGAAGCAATCACGGCCATTTGTAGATGAGCATGAAGGTGAAAAATGGGCATTTTTGTAGCAGTGCTCGATGGGAAACGAGTACACACACACACACACACACACGTGACTTTCCCCAAATCCTCATCTTTGCTCTCAGATTTTTGCAAAAACAACGTGGGAAACATGACCAATCCCATTCCTTCCGATTCTACACCAATGTGTTTCAGGCACGGGGCCGAGTTCTACTTTTCCGACCACGGAGATGACGAACTCTCTTCTCAAACCCAGAGGTCAGTTGCATTTCTAAAAGTTTGTGGGAAAATTATCAAAAATCGGTGATTTTCGCCCAATCTCTCGTTATTTCCCATGGGATGTTGTCACGGGGCGTTTCCCTCCCTCATTTCTAATCGAATCACAGTTGGGGCCTTGGATTAGCTGAAAAAAGGTTTCATTCTCCTGAAAATACACATATTCCGCTGTTATTTGCTATGATTGACCGCAGGGGATCAGCTCGACAAGGAAGGTAAGTAAATTTAAATACAGGAATGTTTTTTTAAAATTTTTTAAATTTGATTTTTTTAAAAATTCCATTGTAAATAGCTGTCATTTTGGACCTCATTTGTATCAGCTCCCAATCGATTGACTCTCTTGCCTGAGTATCATTACCACGCACAGACAGCAAATTCTATAAATGAAAGCATGTCTGGATTTCCTCTGTTGGGTGGTCTTTGATTGGCCGTAAACTTGTTGTCTACCAATCTTTTCGGGAAGTAGTGGATCTTTTACAACTTTGACGTAGAACAACTTGCTGTCTCTCTCAGAACATAGATTTTTCCAACTTTAAATTTCTTTTGTCGGAATTTACAGGGAGGGTATTTTATTGTGAACCCAATGAAACATTCTCTCTCTCTCTCTTTCTCTCGCTCTCTCTTAATTTCTATCTTTCTCATATCTGATGGACATGATGGAGGGAGGGTTGTCAAATACAAAGGCCGTATAGTTTGGTTTAACTCCATAAATAAGATATCGTGCCAAGAAGCGGGTTAAACGGCCTATGGCTGCCAAAAAGCGGCCTTTAATTACCAAAAAGCTGTTCAAGCAGCCAAAAGTTTCCAAAAAAGCGGCTTTTAATTGTCAAATAAAAAACTAAAAAATTCTCAATTTTTCGCCACATAAAGCTATCAAGGAAACCGTTTTTCGTCAGGTTTGTTTTTCGAAATTCTTTTCAACCTTTGTCCACAAAAAACATAAACAAATTTTTATCGGGCGAAACAAAGTTTCTCTGTTTCACGAACAGAGGTTGTATTTGTATTCAGAGAGATTTTTCTGATTCGATTGTTGAATGACGCTGTCTTGTCATTTGGTTTTGTTGTGTGAGTAAATGTATGGTCTTTCCTTTGGGAATCACAGAACGTCACATTTTATAAAGGGTATTTATTACAAAATAAATGTAAAACTCTACAATTTTTAATAAAAAATATTCTCATTTGTTTGCCTTTTTTAAATTACAGGCCATTGCCAAAAAGGCGTCCATTATTTATCAGAAATCGGATGATGCGGCCTATGGCTGCTAAAAAGCGGCCTAGAATTTTCCACGTTTACACCATCAAAAATAAAATAATTAAACCATTTTTCCGTTTTACCCATATAGAAATACAATAATTGATTTGAATGATACGTCATTTTCAACTTCTCCGGGGAATAGTTTTGACCAAGGCCCTTCGCCAGGCTGTTTCTGAAATTATTTTCAACATTTGTCTATAAAAAAAACAGGAAAAAATTTTATAAGGCAAAACTAAGTTTCCTTGTTTCCAGATAAGAAATTGTATTCAGAGAGACCCCCATTTGCTTGTTGTATGACGCTGCCTTGTCATTTTTTGTTGTTTGTATGTGTGGACTTTCCTAAGAGAATGATAAAACACCACATTTTAAAAATGTAATCCAAAAAGAATGTTAAACTATACAATTATTCATTTTATATAAATCTTTTCAAAAAAAGTGACCAAATATACCCTTTCTCGATTTAGCCTGCCCTCCCGTAGCTATTTACGTGCGTGACGCATTTAATCTCTTATTGCAACATTGCAGGCTCGAATTATTGCAGGGGCTTCCATGTTTTTTGTGCTCTAGTTGCGTAAAACAACTGATTTTTAATTGTTTCACTTTAAAAAATATATCAAAATTTGTCAAATTTAAATCGTAATCCTACAATTATAGTTCTTACAGCTGGTGTGTCCTGCGTTTACGCAGAAACGCGGGCAAAATTTTAATTAGACTATATTTTGAATCTTCTCTAATTTCAACTATTTTCAAGACAAAGTTTCAAATTTCGAGGATCTTTGAATCCCTCCCTCTCACTTTCCCATCAAAACGCGAAACCTAGCAATTTGAAATTTATCGTCGCTTAATGGCCACTTTGAATTGTAGGCGACACCAGAAAACAGCGTATTTCACGCTGGGAAAGCAGCCGGATATCCTTCCAAATTCACTGATTTATTTTTAACCACCTCTTTTTTGCAAGAAAATAGGTAGCCAATTAGGGGGAAAGGAGTTGAAGCCGCGGTGAAAATAAAATTTAAGTTGTGAATACCGCGAAAAAGGATTTAATTTGTGACTTTGCTCTCTCATACACCCACACATCCACACACGGTTTGACTTCAACCCTCACATTCACACGTTTAGCATATCACACGTGTACACATGTTTCCCACACGCACTCACACGCATACGTTGGCACTCATTACGTTAGTTTCACGTACACACAGTCCCATGAACACGTTCATTAGAAGAACCTAAACTTCACGTACATTCACATGCACACGTTCAAACCCATGGAGGAAGCTTCACGTACACACTGTCAGATGCACACGCTCATATTCACATGCACACGGTCACACATATCAAAACATATTCTAAAAGTTGTTTTAACCTCTCATCTGTCTTTTAAAGGGACCGTCAGGGGCCTTTTGCAAGTTTATTTTAATTAATTATACATATTTTTCTTATTTAGGTTTCAATATTCGATTTCGTTCAAATTGCCAGATAAACTGGAAATTTTAAATTTCTCCCTCTAAATAGTTTAGGAGTTGTGAAAATCTCCGCGTTTCGTAGATCACATGTGCAACCTTCGATTATTCTTGGAAAAGGGAATCAAAGTGTGCGAAAAAGAGAAAAAATCGTTGTACGGCGGTTTTTCGAGATCTTTTAAGAGACCATTTCCGTAAGATCCTTAAATTCGGCGTTATTCAATTCTGCACCGCTACTCAATCGAAGAAATTTAAAAGGCATTTACCTTAAGATCCTTAAGGTCATAGTTTGCAGACCCAAGACAACAAGTAAAGCCAAAGTACATCCACTGAACGTGGCTTTTTCTGACATTTATCTTAAATGCCTTTCAATCAGTAAAAAAGCACGGAAGTAGGCCTTCCGGAAATGGCCAATTTTCTCTTCCCACCCTCCTGGCTAATAATTGGATGTGGTTAGCACCCGACTCGCCCTCCTTCTGTTTATCTGATTCACGTTGCCTGAAATTGGATGTTTGCCAAAAAAAAGTCAACGGTTCGGTCCTGGCCGGAGCGCTTCATTTTGGTCAACCGAAAACTGTATTGTGAGCTGTTTCCTGGATGGGACCTCCAAAATTTAGCCTCGATGGGACCTCCAAAATTCTGGGGCCAGAAACTCTTTTTCTTGTTGTTTTCTAATTCTGGGGCCTCTTGTTATTCTAATTTTCTAGAAAAATTGTTTGTTTGTGAAAAACACCATCCAAAAAAGTCCTTTCCTCCTACGAATGCAAACAAACTAAATTCATTTTAAGCTAGGAAAACAGTGGGTGTAACATTTACCCAAAACAAAGTAAGCTATAGCTCATATTATGTTTCTCTCATCGTCAGCCATTTTCTATTTTCGAGCCCATTGAAAATTCATGGTTTCCGGCTCATGAAACTTGACTACCCAATAATTCTGCACTTACCTTGTTTTCTAAAACATAAACTTCAGCTGAAATGTTTTCCCATTTTAAGTCTATAGTCAGCAATTCATAGCCAGGTTATTTTTTAAAAACATTTTTGTCCTACGGAATTCAATGATTTTCCATTTAGATGCATCTTCAACTTGAGTGCCAGAAACCGCAGAAGGTGGCCTGAGGTCACCTGAAAAAGCAGAAAACGGCCTTAGGTCACCACAAAAGGCAGAAGGCGGCCTGAGGTTCCCAGAAAAGGCAAAAAGCGGCCTGAGGTTGTCAGAAAAAAACAGAAAGCGGCCTGAGGTTGTCAGAAAAGGCAAAAAGCGGCCTGAGGTTGTCAGAAAAAGCAGAAAGCGGCCTGAGGTTGTCAGAAAAAGCAGAAAGCGGCCTGAGGTCACCTGAAAAGGCAGAAGGCGGCCTGTGTTTGCAAGAAAAATCAGAAAGCGGCCTGAGGTTCCAAGTTAAAAAGCGGCCTGAGGTTCCCAGCAAAAATAGCAAAAAGCGGCCTATGGTTGCCAGAAAGAGAAAAAAGCGGCCTAAGGTTGCCATAAACCAGCTCGCAAAACCAAGCAGGAAGGAAAAAGTGACGCGATTGATAGCTAAACTTCCCGCTGCTAGATCATCGACCGAGGCCATTAATTACCTAGGTCAGCCTTGTTTTCTAGCGGAGATAAGACGTTTTCACCTGTTCTTCCCGCCAAAGACATTTCCAACTGTTTTCCCCACCCAGCTGTCTCAGAATTACCTTATTTTTAGAATCCATGGCATTTCTTTTGATGAATCTTCTCAATTACAACATCTTTGACGCGTCTTTAAGCAATTTACGTTTTTTACGCACTACCTGCCCTGCGTTTACAGAACCCCTTCCTTAGCATCACATTACATTGAGACAGTCTTTGGTCTCACCGAGTAATGGCCAAAAAACGCTGTCTATAAAGGGTAAAATTCACTATCATTTGGCAGAATCTAGCCAAAACAAGTGTAACAGACAAGTTTTTTGACTTGCACTTGGCGTTTTCTGTAAAATTCTCATGAAACTGTGTTGTTTCCCACTGCCATCTTCGACCAACATTTGTATCTTTTTGTTTTGATATTTCATAGGATTAAAGATGTTTTTAGGATTAAAGATTGCTATGTTTCAAACATCAAGAAAAGAGAATTTGTATTCATATAACATTACAACATTTGAAAAAAATTATTTTAAAAAATTAACTAGTCTTGAAAAATCGATTTAAATGATGTTAATTTGACAAATAAAGTAATCGACCAAATTTGCCCCATTTTGGCGGGCCCTCCGGAATTTGAAAAATGTGATTTCAAATTTCAATCCCTTCCCGTAATCTTCGATCTTCAGCAGCAAAAAGCTGAAAACAGCCAATGTGTACCCAAGAAGAAGAGGATCTCTTGATTGTTGTTTCAATAAAAGAGGATCCAAAATAAAGAAAGGTCGCAGGATTTGAAAATTTCACTTTCCTGCCCTTCTTTTTTGCATTATTATTGGTTTCATTTTTAAAGGAAATGGACCGCGTAAAAATAATTTTTTTCTGATTTTGCGATAAAAGCCTAGATCTCATTCCCAGGATTCCGAAAAATACCTCTTTTCCCCATTTTGCTTAAAAATGAACCGATTTAGGAGCGCTTGAAATTTGGGGAAATTGCAATTTGAATTGCCGCCAACTCTGCGTCTCCCCATTTCCCACACTCTCTCGCCCACTCTAGCCGTGTTTCCGTGCGGCAAACGCGTAAAACGGCCGTGGAAACGCGCCCCTTTTGCAGTCCAAATCGTATAAAAGGGGTATGTTTCAGAATCGCGGAAACGACCTCAATTTAATGAAATAATTGTAAAGATACTTTGAAAAATCTATTTTACGAGGTCCTTCCCCTTTAACTTAACGTTTTCTGTTATCTATTTTCATTTCCAAGACGAAATATGATCTTCCTCGAAAAGAGACACCTTCTGAAACTTTAGGAGACAAAATGGAAAACAAAAAGTTTGCTCTTCCTTTCTCATGGACTATTTTCGTTCTCACGAACCTTTATTTTGCAATATAAAGAATTTAGAATAATAAAGTACCATTTTCTGTTTTGATCTACTTTATTTACATTCCCAGGTGGTCAGTTTACAACGACACATTCCCCACCGTCTTGTTTTTCATTTCTCCCTGCAAAACACGTGGTTTCTGGTTGCAACTCCTTGCTTTTAGAGGTATTGCCGCCTTTTTCATCGAAAAAAGTTTTATTTTAACACAAGGAAATGTGAATTTTGCAAAACGAGGCAATTTCTGCTTTTTGGAGTCTCTTCAATTTGTTTTACTCCTAGATTGTCTGGCGCCTCTGAGATAACAACTCCCTCAGGGGCTCATTCCAGCCGCTTTTCTGGTAAAATACGGAACTTTTGGATTATCTCACTCTCAGCCACAAATACTTTAATCCATTAAGATTCATTTTTCATTTGTCAGAAATACTTATATAAAATATATTTAAATCATAAAACTGAGACACATTTGGGTATTTTTAATGGGGGTTATTTCGCGAGTGCCCGGGTCACCAACGTTCTGCCAAACTTGATCTAAACCACTTAAATAGATATTTTTTCCGCAAGGTCTCTCTTTATAAAATGAAGTTTTCATTTGTTTATCAACATTATTTTTTCATCTTTCAAAAGATTAAAGGGGAAGGACCTCATAAAATTGATTTTTCAAAGTCTCTTGACAATTATTTTATTGAATAGATGTCGTTTCCACGATTCTGAAACATACCCCTTTTAGATGATTTGCCCTGCAAAAGGGGCGCGTTTACACGGCCGTTTTACGCGTTTGCCGCACGGAAACACGGCCAGAGTGGGCGAGAGAGTGTGGGAAATGGGGAGACGCAGAGTTGGCGGCAATTCAAATGGTAATTTCCACAAATTTCAAGCGCTCCTAAATCGGTTCATTTTGATCCAAAATGGGTAAAAGAGGTATTTTTCGGAATCCTGGGAATGAGATCAAGATTTTTATCCGAAAATCAGAAAAATTATTTTTACGCGGTCCTTCCCCATTAACCGTAAAAACCAATAAATCTTTATTTTTGCGAGGTTTTTTCCAATTTAAAAAAAAGTTTTGGAAATTTTTGGAAGACACTTTCGTTCGTTTTTAACTGACAATTTGGGATCGATATAAGCGTCAACCCATAAAAATAGTACCCCATCATAGTCATAAATAGGATTTTAATAATTTCAAATAAAAAAGGATTTTTTTGGCAGTTATGCTTGAAAACAATAGCCTATATTTACATTAATTACAAACTTGATTTTCACGAGATCTTTAAAAAAACTACCTCTGTTGAAATTAAAATTAAGTTGAAACAGAAACGGAGCCCGGACGCGCGCGCAATAACCCCCTGACCAAACTATTCTAATTGCTGGAGAGTCGCGTCCACACAGACACACGTTCCTCTAGGTTTCCGGTCCTTTTAGTCTCCATTAATAATTCTATAGTTACATTACTTTTCTTAGAAACTTTACCAACACAAAGGACATCTCGTTACCTCAGGCATTATGCCCTTTCCATATTGCAATTCTCAATGAATCGAGATTCTCAAAACTTTCAGTCTACTCTTTTTCATTGAAACACTGAAATTCAGTTTTCATTGAAACGAACTTCTGACGCTTCAACTTTCATTGTCACTAATTCCTTTCGAGTTCAACTTTTCGCACTTCAAAGCTTCTTAATCATCCGTTTGCAATCATGTCTTCATTTGCAACATTTCGTATTAACTTTACAATATATACTTAATTTATTAACTTTACAACTTTTGAATCCCTTTTTGTAACCTTTTCTCTTCTTTTCATAAGAAACTGCAATTTCCAGTCATCTATGTTCTCCTAGACTTCTTCCAGGAAATGTACCACAAACGTTCACGAAAGACTTCGGAAAGGTCAGTTTTAAAGATTTCTATTTTTAGAGTAAACGTAAAAGCTTTATTTTTAAAAAAATATTATTATTTTTTTTCTTTTACAAAATAAAATCTTTTTTAAAGACTGTGAATTCTCAGCAACCGGCCTCCTTACCAAACAAACATCGAAAGTTCGAATCCACCCCAGAGCAAACATTTTTCTTTTCTTTATAAGTGATTGTAGTGCACTAATAATGTATTTAATTGTTTTATTATTATTAAAAGTGTTTATAGTGCAAGCAAAAAAATACTTACAAATAAATTTTCCAATTTTTAAACCCTTTTCATGGCAAAATGGCTAAAAGGTAAGGCTTGTAATCCAACGTATCCCAGTTCGATCCTCGCGAGGCAAAAATTTTTTGCTTTTATTGTTTTATACCACTTTTGTACTTTTTTCTGCTAAAATATAAAAACATGAAATTGTAAAAATATTTTTTTTTCAGCTTGGGAAGTGGAAAAACACACCGGACCGAGAATTTGGTGACACGGTTCGGATCAACCCGATAACCTATCTTGTCAAATTAAAATCTTTTTTAAATACATTTTTAAAATCAGGCCAATTTTTTTAAAATTTAGCAGAAGACTTTCTACTGTCTTTCTAATCATTTTTCAATTGAGAAAATATAGTGCGCCGGTCAAGGTCGAACCCTGGTCGGGTGTTTGACAGATTTGACAGGGTGGTCCGAGTAAAAACGGCCCACCCAGGCCGACCCATGAAAAATTTTATTGGAGGTCCTTCCAATTCCTTTAAACCAAATTCCCCGCCCTCATAAAGGCCTCAAAGGGGAAATGAGCCATTTCCAATCACCCGAGGACAGCTATTTACGAACCCTCACTGCTAATAACTTCTATAACCCACTTGTCCTATTTCTCCTCGAAAACAATATAATATCACGTTTGCCGTGCAATTATAGAGAAAAAAGGAATTTCTATTTTGGACAGAACTGTTTACCTGAAAATAGATTCCCTGAGGGGCGATAATTGCTCCCTTTCACTAACTATCGGGTTTCCGCTCTCTTTTGCAGCAGGTTCTATATTTTATCTATAATATTTGGGTTATAAACTTTTAACTTTTACCTAAACAATGCCAAAAATAAAACAGTGGAGCAGTGTGGCTCAGCCGGTTAGGTCCTAATTGGTATGCAAAAACTAATGAGTTCAAGTCCAACTTGCAAAACTTCTAAATTCAATGACAAAACTTTTTTTTTGGAAATTCCATTGTTTTTCACAAATAAGGAAACTTTAAACTGTGTAAGAAAGCAAATTACTCACGGGAAAAATTCCGAGTGAATAACAACTCCCGCGGAAAATAGTTTTCAAAAACATACTTCATTTTCCCATTTCCTGTTTTTGCTGGAAGAATCCCTTCAATGGTTGATCTTTAATCCTCTTTTTTGTGATTTTGTTTAAAAAAAACACGATGTTGTTAATTTTTATCCGGTTTCAAAGTTAAATTGTCAATTTTTCAAGTAAAAGACACTTTTCAAATTTTTTTTTTTAGAAAAAAGGCAATTTGACTTGGCAGCAATAACAGGGGCGACCCTTGGTTACCTCAAAAACTGCTCTAAAGTTTTCTGCGATTAGCCATTACGTACATATTTTCCAATTCACGCCATATTTTTTAAATATAATCGGAAATTTTCCGTATATTTTCTTTAAATATGTTTTATAAATTAAGCGAAGAGCACCTTAATTTCACTTACTAATAAACACACCTAATAAAATAGTTAAAGAGCTAAATCGATTTGAAATAGGCCACTCTCGAAAATTTTAACACTCAATTTTCGACTCACCTCTTCTTATTTTCTTTATTCTTTTTCCTTAATTTAATGAAACTAAGGTATTCCGTTTAATAACTAAAATACGAAAAAAGGACTAAAACTCTGACTAGAAATGGATCCGAAAGTAAATCGCGTGGGTACGGGCGTTTTTTAGATTTCATTTTATTTTTTCAATTAAAACAACTAAGAAAGGTATAAATCGAGTTACATTGATTCGAAATAGGCAACAAAATAAATGGAGTGCTCAAAAATTTTGTACGTAGTGCACGTTCAAAAGCACGAAAAGTAATGTTTAATATTTTTTTTTGAAAATTCTAATAAATCAAATTCTGATCTTTTAAATTTCACAATATTTTTTTCAAAAAAAAAAATTATAAAATTTAAAAGATCAGAATTTGATTTCGACAGTTTTTTCAACAAAAAAAAATGTCGAAATATTTTTAAAAAAAATTGTCAAAGCAACATTTTTTCAATAAAAAAAAAACTAAGAAAAACAAAAAGAAAAATACATCGTGTGTTCAAAAATGCCAAAAACAATAAAGACCTTGCTTTTTGTTTTGTTCAAAAAATCATCCAGTTCCACTTTTTCTCAGGTTCCAAGGGTCCATTTAAAAAAAATCAATTTCTGAATCTTCACTGTAAACTATTTTCCCAGTTTCCAAGGGCCCTAAAAAGTTCACAAGCCGGAATCGAACCCTGGCCGTTTAGGTGACAGATGAAACAATGGAACACTAAATTTCTGTTTTACTCCTCTCCCCAAGTTGTCCTTATTTCCCTAATCCATTGTTTGTGTAGTTGTTTATGAATAATTCAGTCCATTTATGCACCTCACTTCATCCAATAACCCTTTTTCCACCCGACTTTCCCTTGTTGTTGAATTGATCAAAGCGTAAACAAGGGGGGTCGCTGATCCCGCATTCATTCTCTTTTACGGCGCCATCCATCTCCCCCAATTCCCGTTCCACCGCACTCCCCCCACCTTTAAATCTCTTTTCCTTTCGAAATCAATGTTTCTTGTTTGTTATTTGTTTACACGCAGGTGCATCTCATAAATATGTGATGTCTGGCAATGTGCGAACAACTGACCCTCCCTCCCTTTCTCTCCTGGACAGGCGTAATCCAAGGAAACTGGGGGAAAACACCTGGCGTTGTTTACCCATTTCACTTCAATTTCTCGCCGACAATGTCTGCAGGCGATTGACTTTCTCAAAGCACTTTGCCTTTTAAAGGACTAAACAAGGCCTCCTGATTTCAGTTTTTCACAAAATAGGTTGTTCTTTTGGGATTCTTGCATTTGCTTAAAATGAGAGGTAAAAAACAACGGGCTCTCGTCATGGTAGCCCACCAGGCACGCTAATGTACGATTTCTGAGATCATACTGAGTGCGTGCTAACATGTAAGACACTTCTTTAAAGGGGAAGGACCGTGTAAAAATAATTTTTTTAATTTTGCGATAAAAGCCTATAACTCATTCCCACGTATCCGAAAAATACCTATTTTACCCATTTTGCATAAAAAATGAACCGATTTGGGAGCGCTCGAAATTTGGGAAAATTGTAATTTGAATTGCCGCCAGTTTCAGAATCGTGGAAATGACATCTATTCAATGAAACAATTGTAAAGAGACTTTGAAAAAATCAATTTTACGAGGTCCTTCCTCTTTAAACTGTAATAATCTTAAGCGCCTACCCAAAGCCTTGAGTCATGGTAAAGACCTCTGTCTCTCTTGTCCCATTCCCTTTTCCTCTTTTCTTCTCCTAGCAAACAAAGTTCTCATGCAGCGTCATTCCCTCCCATAGAATATTCCTCTGTTTGGCAGCCATTGTTAACAGCGCATTTGTTTTTCGAAACAGCTCCCTCAGGTCCTAGTCTCACTTTAATGTTTCCTTCTCTTTTCAGACCCTTCCTTTTTGACTCACAATTTATGGTTAGTCAAAAACAAACAAACAAATTCTTCTTCCGGCGTTACACTCATTTCTCGGTCTCAGACAAATTTACTTCGTCCACTTTTGCCACATCATTCCACTGTTTCAATCCCTACAGTTTAGCATTGAAACAGTGGAATGATTTGGCAAATGCCCCATAAACCATGTTGTTGCCTTTCACATTTTGCCCATTGGAATTGCAATCTGCTCTATTCAACCAGTAAATTATTCACGAAAGCACGCGTTCAGCTGGCAATAATCACGAAATGAAGGCTTCAAACTAGTTATCAGTGATAGTATACGAAGAGTACTGGGAAGTCATAAATCATTGCTGCTTTGCAGCAGCTGTCAGGAAATTGGCAAAACACCCGACACCTCGATTCTATTGCTTTGTTCCTCTAAAGTACGCTGCTTTCCAATCGACAGGGCTATTTTTTGAGCATACATGACCACGCAAAGGCCAAAGGGGTGGCCTCAGCCTACCTTCTGCGACAAAAAGCGGCCTTAAACTGCCATCTGCGTAAAAAGAGGCCTGAGGCTGCCATCTGCGATAAAAAGCGACCTGAGGCTACCTTCTGCGACAAAAAGCGGCCTGAGGCTACCTTCTGCAACAAAAAGCGGCCTGAAGCTACCTTCTGCTACAAAAAGCGGCCTGAGGCTGTCATCTATGTCAAAAAGCGGCTTGAGGCTACCAGCTGCGTCGAAAGCGGCCTAAGGCTACCTTCTGCGACAAAAGCGGCCTAAGGCTACCATTTACGTGTAAAATCGGCCTGAGGCTACCGTCTGCGTCAGAAAGCGGCCTGAGGCTACCGTCTAGGGTACATAATCAAGCCTTAGAATGTATTTAGCAGGAAGAAATTGTTTCCCTTTTATGTGCAAGTGCTCTAACATTTCACCAAAACAATTTTAGTTATTCATAAAATGTAAGAGTACCTGGTTTAAACAAAATAACAAGGTATTTTCCCATTTTGAATTCACCTTTTCATAAGGAACTAACGTTTCTCCTTTTGAATGCCATTTTCTACTGTTGACGTGGTTCACTACACTATGACATCCATTTGTTTCCTGTTTTTTGAACGAGGGCCACATTTTGAAAGCAAATTTGAACCAAAGTGGTCTCTATCTTATTTTCTCTCACTCCATCTCTCCCCCCCCCCCTCTCCTCTTTGACAATTCAGTTAATCAGACCGCCGATGAGTCTATTGAGATGCGGCAAATGAGGCTGCAGAAGAGTTGTAAACAACCTTCCCAACATCTGTTTTCTACTCTCTTTACCTGGCAGTGTTATTTAGTGAATTGAACCCAAGGGGCTTTTATGATTGCACAGAAAATTACATTGACATTCACTCATTGAAATTGTGGAAACCCCTCAATTCTGGCACAATATTAGTATTTGTTGATAAAAAACGGCTTGAAATTAAAGGAGTAGTCCGGCACCTTTTCATTTCTCACGTTATTCTAATTTTTGGTCTTTTTGGATTTTCCATTGCTTGTCGGCGTTTGTCGACACTTTTGGCCAAAAACGGTCTATTTGAAAGCACTTTTCTGGAAATCTGGCCATTTTGGCTTAAAATAAAGTAACGGTTATTGTATTTAACGCCAAGGTGAACCTTTTGAGCCAAAAAGGGGAAAGGTGAAAAAGGTGCCGGATTGGCCCTTTAATACCGATAAACAGGATGCGTTGACAGTTCTAAACTTTCGAGATTTCCATTTAGTTTCCATTTGCTTAAAAAAAACTTTTTTTAAATTAATTTTCTTGGTGCTTTTAAAAGGTATTTCTGTGTTTCTTGTTTTAAAAATTAACTTGTCAATATAGGAAAAAAAATTTAAAGTTTAATTCACGTTTAACAGGCCCTTTTAAGCATCTAATAGGACGCATTGAAGTTTCAGTTGCCAGATTTCAATGAAAATACTGATTTGGGCTCATTTGAGCCTCATCTTCAGTCGAACTAATGTTGTAAGCAAAATAAATAAGACGATTCTGGTAAGCAAAGGTCCTATTTCCGTGTTGGAAACTGAAATAAGCTCCCACGGCTTTTGGCTTGCGCGAGAACTTGGTTGCTCTCTCGACAGTGCACGGCATGTGATCCCGTGGTGTAACGGTTAAAGCTGCCGTCTGTAGCCCAGTTAGCTTTTGCACACCGCTGGGTTCGGATCCTTTGTCATGTCATTGGTCCTGTTCGCTTTCAAATTTCCCGCCATGCGGTTACTGTAACTGGTCGTTCGCTCTGTCACTTAAGGAAAGCTCGTTGGGCGGCGACTATAGACGACACTTTGCTCATAAAATTGAACTATTTGTTATCGCAAAGGCTGGATAGAGAGGTTTCTGAAAAACAAAAACAAAAAAGATATATAGAAAAGATTGTGTTTAAAAAGACTATACCTTATGGCTACCCCTCCGGCCAGTGAACTAATCTCTCCTAAACCTGTGTTTGTCTTACCGTGTAAATTCGTTTGTTGCTCAACTGATAGGACTGTTTTCCCCTTCTGCCCGCAAGCCCTGGCTCCTTCCCCAACTAATTCCCCTTCTTTCAGGAGCCTCTCCCTCCTCGCTCGGTCGCTGCACGTGCCGCGTAACTCCGTCTGCGGCAACGGAACCATCCACAGCGTCCAGTCAATGCGTTCCGGAGACGCCACCCGCAAAAACACAAAGATCCTTCTGGAAAATCCGAATCTATTCGCAAGAGCTTTGGTAAGGCCTTAAGCACCCTAACTACCTTAAGGACCATTGTGTTTAGTCAGAGAAACTCACAGGACCATGGATTGAACACGCCTTTGAGAAGAGGGAGTGCATCAAGTTCATCGCCTTGAAAGACAATCCGGAAAGGTTTGTGGAAGTAAAAAAAACGGAAAAAGGTGAAAAATTTAGATGTGGCTGTGGTCGGGTGATGGCTGCCCATTCGCAGTTGGCCCAATCCAGGTTTTCTGTCTTCTCTCCACCGGTGATGGTTGGGGAGACGTGGTCGATCGACAAACACACTCACGTGTCACCCACGGACGCTTTTGGGACAATTGTCTTTCAGGTGACTAAGGGTGATATGACCTAATTAAAAAAATTGTTGTAAACTTTCCATTTTTCTAAGCGCCTCCAAATCTAAGAAATCTAATGTTATCATTGAGAAACTTCAATTTTTCTATTAACATTTGGTCAAAAACGACCAAAATTGGCCAAAACAAATTTGGTTAAAACAGTCAAAAAATTATAAACCTTTTTATGGCTTTTTGTTAGCCCAAACAGTTGTTCTGAACAAAAAATTCACTATTTCACATTTTTTTAAATAGTTTAAAAAATTAAAAAAAATTAAACCTGGTCAAAAAATTGTTGTAAACTTTCCATTATTCTAAGCGCTTGCAAATCTAAGAAATCTAACGTTATCATTGAGAAACTAAAATTTTTTAAAATTGAAATTTGGTAAAAAACGACCTTAATGTTAGTAAAAGATGAAAAACTGTTATTTATCACTTGCTTTTCACCCAAACAGTCTGTATTGAGTACACGCAATGAAAACATTTACTTTTTTAATCATTCTAATACCAAAAAAAGCATTATATTAATGTCTTCAATAAAAAATACGACGATGAGGTTAAAACGATGAGGTTGAGAGAAAAGGTTGATTAAAGTTTGTTCACAAAACTACAAAAAAAATTTTGTCAGTACACTATTTCAAATCGTTTGAAGCATTCCGGAAGTATGTAGGGTCACTGGGAGCGGAGATAGCCATTTACTGAACTTGCAATTTAAAAAAAATTTAAAATTTCGAAAAATTTGCTTATTTAGAATCTAGACCCATCTCATTTTAAAATATCAGCAAAAAGCGAGACATTGACTTTTTTCTGTGGTCACGGGATCCTCGGTGCTATCAAAAAACTTGTCTTAAGTATTCGACACTCATCCAACCCTAACATAAAAATTATTAGTCGTTTAAATTTTAAAAAAACCGTTTTAAAAGAGCTGTTTCAATTAAAAACAGCATTTTTAAAACTGTTTTAATTAAAATCTACGTTTTAAAATTGTTTAAATTAAACTCAGGGATTTAAAAACTGATTAAATTAAAAGCTGCTTTTTAAGAAGTTTGTAAATTTAAAACAGCGTTTTAAAAAAAATATTAAATTGAAATAAGCGTTTTTGAAACTGTTTAAATAAAAAACAGTGTTTTAAAAAACTGTTTAAATTAGGTATCTTGGGCACGCACCCTGATAATGACACTTTTGAATTTTGACGAAAACTTTGATTTTCCTGTTTTTGAAGCTTTAAAAAAACAGATTGGAGAAATAAAAAAGCTGGCTGACAGAAAAACTTGTAAAACAGCCGTTCAGTGTGGTTTCATAAGGGGTTTGGCACATCACTCTAATTAATGTGTTATTTATTTCAACTATCTTTTTTCCAGGGCGGTGCCCATGCCCACAAGGCCCAATACGTCCGTCTTGGCTACGACTCCTCTCCAGCAGATGTGATGTACCTAATGGAGAAGGTCTGGGGCCTTCAGCCTCCTCGTCTCGTAATCACAGTTCATGGAGGAATGAACAACTTCCAGTACAAAACTACAAACTACAACACCTATTGCCCATTTCAGGGTCCAAGAAAAGGTCGGCCGAATGTTCCGAGAGGGCCTCTTAAAAGCTGCCCAAACAACGGGTGCCTGGATTCTGACGAGTGGAATTGACTCAGGGATTGTTAGACACGTGGCACAGGCCTTGGATGAAGCTGGCATTTCGGCGAGGTAAAAGTCTTTTTGACTTTCAAATGCAAAAAATACGTTTAGAATGAGATCGAAGATTGTGACAATTGGCTTTGCTCCATGGGGAGTGATCAGGAAAAGGGAGAGATTAGTAAGGAAAATGATGAGAAAGAAGAAACTTAGATTTTAGGTGTCTAAGGATGTTGAGATTCAGTATGATTCCCACTCCTTTGGATCGGCTAGTGGATTGGGGATTCTGAATGATCGACATTCTTACTTCTTGCTGGCGGATAGTGGAACTAGTGGGAGGTAGGTACAATTTATGCAAGAAGCTGCTTTCGAGTCGTTGATTGTCAATAATTGGCTACAAGAGACGTAATTTCATTAAAACTGAGTACCACTTGAACATATAACAATCGATTGCTTAAAGGGACCGTCAGGGTCCTTTTGCGGGTTACAGTATCCACTGTTTTGTGAATTTACTGGGTTAGCAAATCCACAATGCCTCTGTCATTGCATAAATCAAGGCTGTCGTCGTATTCCTTATCTGGATGTCTTTTACAAAATCCACTGTATTTTTCCCAACGCGACACTCCGCTAGATTACGGTGCGCGTAGCCTAGCCGCCGACTACCCCTCCAGGCGCCGCTAATGCCGTACGGCAGTTGGACGCAACTCTCTCGCGGTGAGACGCAGATAACGAGAGAAGTCCGCAGCTGACACATTTGAGCATGGAATTAGTGCTTGGGGGTAACGTTACAACTCATACACTATTTAAAGGCAATTACTTAGCATTTCCTCATTTTCCAACGTAAAACACTGAATTTCCATTGATTTTCAATTTTTAAAAATGACCAGCCGCTTGCCCCACAAAAACGTTTGGCACAGCACCAACATGCCGAATGCCGCATACAGTCCTGTAAACAGCGGGCGGCGACAGTTGCGCACGGTCCGTTTGCTGGAAGCCGTTGGAAAGAATTGTTTTAAAGGGACCATCAGCCTCCTTTTCAAAATCTAGGCTAATCATATGCTAATCAGTCCTTTGTGAAAAAACGTTACTTGGAGGGGTGTTGGGAAAAATTATCCTAACTGAAATGAGTGAATTAGCATAAGAGTCATGCTCATTTTGAAAAGGAGGCTGATGGTCTCTTTAAGAGAGAAATTTAAAATTTCTAGTTTATCTGGAAATTTGAACAAAATCGAATATTGAAACCTAAATAAGAAAACATATGTATAATTAATTAAAATAAACTTGCACTTTGAACATTTTGCTGAAAATGTGGTTAGGTAAAGGCGGATCCATTCGGGCGCGTGCGCAATAACCCGAGACCAATAATCAGTATCGATCGCGCCAAAGTTCGATCGATATATGATATACAGAAATGCTTTGCTTAAATATTTCTAATTAAAAGTTCCTACAAAGAAGCTAATGGAAAACCTTGTTTCAGATACGGCGCCGATCAACACCTCCGTCAGAACTTTGAGAACTACCTCGCCTCCCACACAAATGGTCCTCGTCAGGTACTGAATCTAACATTCTTCCTGCAAGCATTGTACATTTCACTCTTTCTCATCCTTCCTTCATTTTCAGGTCCCCGTCGTGGCTGCTGTCCTTGAAGGAGGCACGAGTACAATCAAAGCCGTTCATCAATATGTAACCAAGGAGCCAGATATCCCTGTGATCGTCTGTGATGGAAGTGGAAGAGCCTCGGACCTACTGGCATTTGCCTGCCGATATGTCGATTCCGATGGTACCTTCCCTCCCGAAATCAAAGAACAACTCCAAACCCTAACCTCAACTGTCTATGCCGACCAATTAGACAACCAGCTGGACCAGATAGTCAACATGATCATTGAAAGTGCCCAAAGACCGGATCTTGTAAGTACCTTTTTCTGAATTTTTTTTCAAAACTTTCTTCAGCTGACCATCTTCCGAGTGGGAGAGGAGAACCAAACCGATGTGGATCACGCCATCCTCACTGCTGTCTTGAAGGGCCACAACCTCAGTCTCCCGGAACAGCTGTCACTGACTCTCTCGTGGAATAGAGTGGATGTGGCTAGGTCTTGTCTCTTCTCTGGAGCCAACACTTGGCCCAGTGGGGCTCTTCACACCGCCATGAATGAGGCTTTGAGACTCAACCGGGTAAGTATACAAGTTTTATGAAGAATGAGAAATGTCTAGGTTGACTTTGTTGAACTGTTGCTGGAGAATGGAGTATCGATGAAGAACTTCTTGACATTGAGTTCGTTGGAGCAGCTTTACAACCAGGTATACAAAGACCCCCAGTGGAAATCACGCTGGTCTATATTATTGTGGTTTTTACACGTGCCTTGTCTTACGTTTAACGGGTTGTTAAAGGGACCGTCAGGGGCCTTTTGCAAATTTATTTTAATTAATTATACATATTTTTCTTATTTACGTTTCAATTTTCGATTTTGTTCAAATTGCCAGATAAACTAGAAATTTTAAATTTCTCCCTTGAAACAATTCTTTCCAACGGCTTCCAGCAAACGGGCCATGCGCAACTGTCGCCACGCGCTGTTTACAGGACTGCATGCGGCATTCGGCATGCTAAAGCTGTGCAACAAATTTTTTGTGCGCCAAACGGCAGCTCATATTTCGAAAACTGAAAATCAATGGAAAATCAGTATTTTAAGTTGTAAAATGAGAAAATGCAGAGTAAATGCCTTTAAATAGTGTATGAGTTGTAAGAATACACCCAAGCACTAATTTCATACTCAAATGTGTCCGCTGCGGACTTTTCTCATTGTCTGCGTCTCACCGCGAGAGAGTTGCGTCCAACTGCCGTATGACATTAGCGGCGCCGGGAGGGCAAGCAGAGGCGACCCCTAAAATAGCGTCTTGTCGTTTTTACAACTGACTTGCCCGTTGTTTAGCGTTCGCGCGTCAACTTCAATTCATAATGTAGCAACATGATCTTCACGTGACTCGGTTTGTTTCAGGACGATGACACCCAAAACAGCGTCCGAATCTTCGTCCAGAACGCCCCCTCAACCATTCCCCTCACCCTCCCTGACATTGGCCTAATGATCGGAAAACTGACTGGAAATGCCTACAAACACTACTACACCACCAGACAGTTCAAGAGCAACTACGAGAGATTCAGGAAGAAGGCTCAGGTAATCCAGATGACGGCTGAAGTCAATTGGTAACCTAAAGCTAGTAGCTGAGCTATTAGCCTTGCAGAAAGGAGAGAATTCTACAGAAATCGAAGAACCAGTGGGCGAATTTAAGAAACTGGTGACTTTTACCACCACTGACCACTTTTCCAAAGGGCAAATCCTTCTGGATTTGGGCCAATTAGTCCCACCACGAAATCCAATCTGCCACTCAAAGGGACCAATTGGTCCCACCACGAAAAGAAGGATTTCTCTTTTGGAAATCAATTTTTCCTCACCCACTTACACAAATGATTGATTAGTTCTAGGCAAAGTGTGAATCACCCAAAAGTGCCTAAACTACCTTAACTTTTTCTTTTTCAGCTCTCTCGACTAAGCAGTTTCCACATCCGATTGGTCTCCAAGACTCAGGCCAAGAGACGCAAGAGTGGTGAAGTTAGAGGGCCAATTAGTGAAACTGGTAAGGGCACTAAGGCCTTAATGATAGTGGCTTAGACTTTTCAGAATTGAGAAGTGACTTTATGTATCCTTACAATGACCTCATGCTATGGGCGATTCTTACTAGAAGACCGGAGATGGCGAAATGCATGTGGCTCCACGGAGAGGATGCAATGGCCAAGGGACTGGTGGCCATCAGGTAACTATTATAATTTTGCAAAGCATCCACATAACTCCAATGTTTTAATTAGTTTGTTTCACATTTTACAAGTTTAATGTTTGTACTTCGGTGCCTTTTTCAATTAAAAAAAATTGAAAAAGGCGAAATACTAATAAAGGCACATTTTAAGCATTTCTTTTGTTATATCTTTTCTCTTTTTTAACCTTGAAAGGCCAAATTTGATCCTTCAAAAATTAAAAAAAAAAGGTTATTTCCGACTACCCTAAACGCAGTGGCCGATGTGCTATGGGTGCGGGCGCCCAGCCGCTGTCTGTGCTCTCCACAGATAAATGCACTCTCTCATTCAACAAAGCAAGTGAGAGAGTGCACTTCAGCGGAGAACACAGACAGCGGCTGGGCGCCCGCACACATAGCACATCGGCCACTGCGTTTAGGGTAGTCGGGAATAACCTTGTTTTAATTTTTGACGAACCAAATTTGACATTTCAAGGTTAAAAAAGAAGAGAAAAATGGGTATTACAAAAAAAAACCGTTTTACTTACAATTATCAACAGGTCTTTTAAAAACCAATCAATTGTAATTTACAGGCTCTACAAAGCTATTGGAAGAATAGCAGAAGAGGAATATCTCGAAGTGGAAGTTGCCAACAAACTGAGGGAACACGCGGAGTAGGTTTTTCAAACGGCCTTACAATTTTTGCCAAGGCGGGCTTTATAAAATCGATTAAACCTACCAATATTTAATTTCCAGAGATTTCCGAAGTGAATGCCACCAACTCCTCGATTTTTGCTATCGGGAGGACAATGAACAGACTCTTCGCCTTCTGACAGCCGAACTTCCTCATTGGGATCACCACAATTGCCTCTCTTTGGCAGTTTTGGCCAACAACAAGCAGTTCTTGGCTCATCCTTGGTCAGTAATTACAATTTTAGGGCTAAACGTTGCTAAACACATATTTGATCTAAAAAACGTTTTAGAAAAATTTAAAATTGATTTTCTCGGTTCCTTTAAAAGGTATTTCTGTGTTTCTTGTTTTAACAATTAACTTGTCAATATAAGAAACATTTAAAGTTTAATTTACGTGAAACACGCCCTTTTAAGCATCTAATAGGACGCATTGAAGTTTCAGTTGCCAGATTTCAATGGAAATACTGATTTGGGCTCATTTAAGACTCATCTTCAGTCGAACTAATGTTGTAAGCAAAATAAATAAGACGATTCTGGTAAGCAAAGGTCCTATTTCCGTGTTGGAAACTGAAATAAGCTCCCACGGCTTTTGGCTTGCGCGAGAACTTGGTTGCTCTCTCGACAGTGCACGGCATGTGATCCCGTGGTGTAACGGTTAAAGCTGCCGTCTGTAGCCCAGTTAGCTTTTGCACACCGGTGGGTTCGGATCCTTTGTCATGTCATTGGTCCTGTTCGCTTTCAAATTTCCCGCCATGCGGTTACTGTAAGCAAGGGAGTGGTAAGCAAAGGACCTACAGTCTTTGTTGTCATGATGATGAGATTTTTCAAAAAATGTTCCTATGTGCCAGGTTTCGATAAAGTTTGAAAGAGCACAGCGGGACAGCGCGCAATAACCTTAAAATCTCAATTTCAGCTGTCAAATGCTTCTGGCCGACCTCTGGCATGGTTCCCTCCGTGTCCGCAGTGGTTCCAACGCCCGTGTCCTCACCGCCCTCCTCTTCCCTCCAGCCGCCTTATTCCTCGCCTTCAAAACTCCTAGGGTTAAACCAATTGAAACATCGGATACTCAATCAGAACATGTGGGTTCAATGGACCAAACTACAAACTATACATCTTTAGGACGACGTCTACGACACAATCAGTTCCTATCGCTCAGGGCCATCCGAAAACAAGTCAAACATGGGTAGCATGCTTTCGATTCCCTTTAACAAGGTACCTCTTCTTCTAAATTTGAATTTAAAGTGAGTTTCAGTTGTTCAAAACTAGGCCTTCTAAATGTAGATCGAATAGTAAACCGGATGAAACGGAGGAGTTGATGGAGAATGGGGGCAGTTGTCATAAGAAGGTGACAATCATCACTTCGAAGAAGAACAGTGCGGTGATGTTTGAAAGCACTGCGGATCTGGCGGCCGAGGTATTTTGAGTACTTTAGAATCTAAAATGGAGTTTTCAGCCAATTCCAACTATGTCATCCTATGCGAAACTGAGGGCTTTTTACTCGGCGCCGATTACAAAGGTGGGTACTCTTCACCAAAGCTACATTTTATTGTTAGCTGGCTTCACTAATGTCGCATGGCGGGAAATTTGAAAGCGAACAGGACCAATGACATGACAAAGGATCCGAACCCAGCGGTGTGCAAAAGCTAACTGGGCTACAGACGGCAGCTTTAACCGTTACACCACGGGATCACATGCCGTGCACTGTCGAGAGAGCAACCAAGTTCTCGCGCAAGCCAAAAGCCGTGGGAGCTTATTTCAGTTTCCAACACGGAAATAGGACCTTTGCTTACCAGTATCGTCTTATTTATTTTGCTTACAACATTAGTTCGACTGAAGATGAGGCTTAAATGAGCCCAAATCAGTATTTTCATTGAAATCTGGCAACTGAAACTTCAATGCGTCCTATTAGATGCTTAAAAGGGCGTGTTTCACGTAAATTAAACTTTAAATGTTTCTTATATTGACAAGTTAATTTTTAAAACAAGAGAAATACATAAATACCTTTTAAAAGCACCGAGAAAATCATTTTTATATTTTTTATTAAAAAAGCGCGTTGCACCGAAAATATTTTTTGAAAGAGGACGCAATCACGTCCATTTATAGATGAGTATGAAGGTAAAAAATGGGCGTTTCTCTAGCGGTGCTCGATGGGCGACGAGTAAAATTGACTTATTTGATTGCTAACTTTGGCCTAGTATCGAAGGTGTCAACGTTCACTTGTTGAAATTTTAACTACCTTCATTTAAACATCGAAGTTGTGTGGCAAAACGCACAATGGCAAATTGGCAAATACACTACCTTTCAGCCACTTTTGACCAACTTGGCCGCATAAAACCTCTTTAGACTGGTTTTGCTAGCCTCAGGCCGCTTGAAACAAATTACGTAAGTACAATAACAATCTTTAACTTTCTGGACAAACATTTCATAATTTAATCCCAAAGTTCCAGTTCTGGTCCTGGTGCATCGCCTTCCACATCTTCCTCACAATGTATTCCTACGTCCTTTTGATTGAAACCCCCAAAATTCCAACGAACATCGAATGGGGCATTTTTATCTACGTTGCCATCTTCGGCCTTGAACATTTCCGAAAGGTAGCTGTGAATTGAATCCTTCTAACAAAAATTGAATTTTCAGTTGTGCTTCCAGAAAACACCAAGATTTTGGAACAAATGTCGAATGTTTTATACAAGGCAAGTACTTAAAAGTTCCATTTAGTTTCAATTTGATTTCTCAATTTGAACTTAAACTTCAGATACTACAATTTCCTCACTTTGGTCGCTCTGGTATCCTTCATGATTGGGTTTGGATTACGATTGTATCCGGAACTAAGGCATTCCCACGGAAGAGTTATTCTTACTTGTAGTAACGTTCTTTGGTATGTTAAGGTAAGGTACTTTAAGAGCCCCAAGTTTAAGGACTTTTTTAGG
This sequence comes from Oscheius sp. G VE-2021, assembly GCA_022343465.1. NCBI lineage: Eukaryota > Metazoa > Nematoda > Chromadorea > Rhabditida > Rhabditidae > Oscheius > Oscheius sp. G VE-2021. Next base: position 1,111,929 of record JAJQXH010000026.1, read on the forward strand.
TCTTAGAGTACTTATCTGTACATCCATTACTGGGTCCTTATATCCAAATGGCTGCTAAAATGGTGGTCTCAATGATGTACATCATTGTTTTGTTGTTGGTTACTCTGATGGCTTTTGGAGTGTCAAAACAGGCAATTACTTATCCTCATGAGAAATGGGATTGGCTGCTTGTTAGGTGGGGTTTGGAGAGAGAGAGAGAGAGAGAGAGAGAGAAAGAGAGAGAGAGAGAAACAAAGGTAACCGTAGAGCTAATGGTACCCGCCGCAAAAGGAACCCCCTCTGGGCCGATTTGACTGCTAATTGACTGAGTATCAAATAGATCAATGTTAATATGTTAAAGGCAGAGGGTCATGAAAAAAAATCGCTCTTTATTTTATTATTTTATTTTGTTTTATGCCTATTGGTAACCCATACGCCAACTATGACGCTGTAAAAACAAGTTTAAAGCGTTTGGCAGCCATTCAAAGTTTCGAGTTTTGAAAATAAAATTCTCCCGCGATGGCTTAGGGGGTCTGAGATGATTCACGCAGCGAAAAGAGTGCGCGCACATTGCAAGAAAACAACAAAAATTGGCCCAGGTCACTTTATTCCATAACAAATTCACACAATCGGCTTGTTTAGATGAAAAAGCCACGATACTGAATACAGAAAGGAAAAACAGACCAGAAGACACAAAGACAGACGCGATGTGATAATTAGGAACTGATTTCTGGTCCCAAGAATATGGAAACGAGAATACAAATAAACATAACAGTTGCAATAAAATGAAGAGAAGCCACGACAAGATTGAGGAAGTACTTGGCATGCTCGGCCCAAGAAGCAGTATCCTTCAGAAAGCGCTGGTAGTACTCTCCAACCCAGTTCTTCATGACCTTCTCCAACTCAAGATGGTACTCGGACAGATCCATCTTGTAGACCTGGTTACAGAATCCCAGACACTTCTTGGAGTCGTTGAACTTGACGGAGACATCGTTTACCCTAAAAAGAGTTGAGTCTTTAGTTTTGTAAATGTACTTACTCTCTGTTGTAGAAGATGTTGGATTTGAGGCCAAGGGGCAGCACTTCTGGGAAGACGAGGTCAAATTCTCCTGTCTGAAACTAGACTTAAAGGGACCTTCAGGGGCATTTTACAAGTTTATTTTTAATCAATTATACATATTTTTTTATTTAGGTTTCAATATTCGATTTTGTTCAAATTGCCAGATAAACTAGAAATTTTAAATTTCTCCCTTGAAACAATTCTTTCCAACGGCTTCCAGAAAACGGGCCATGCGCAACTGCCGCCGCCCGCTGTTTACAGGACTGTATGCGGCATTCGGCATGTTGGTGCTGTGCCAAATTTTTTTGTGCGGCAAACGGCAGCTCATATTTCAAAAACTGAAAATCACTGGAAATTCAGTATTTAAAGTTGAAAAATGAGGCAATGCTAAGTAATTGCATTTAAATAGTGTATGAGTTGTAACATTACTCCCAAGCACTAATTCCATGCTCAAATGTGTCCGCTGCGGACTTCTCTCGTTGTCTGCGTCTCACCGCGAGAGAGTTGCGTCCAACTGCCGTACGGCATTAGCGGCGCCGCGAGGGGTAGTCGGCGGCTAGGCCACGCCCCCCGTAATCTAGGGGAGTGTCGCGTTGGGAAAAAATACAGTGGATACTGTAACCCCCAAAAAGACCCTGACGGTCCTTTTAACCAAATTTTGAAGGTTTCACTTACTTTATGAATAATTGTGGCGTTCATATCTCGGTAGAAAGGACTGGTGCAGTTGAAGGTGAAATCCACATCTCCTGACCAGGAAATGGCGTCTTTCATGGTTACGTTGGTGCATTTGATCAGGGCGAGGTTGGGGGAGGGGGAAACGGTAACTGAAATAGGAATCTTTGTCTTTCGCTCTCTCTCTCTCTCTCTCTCTCTCCTTACCTCTTCTACTTATTTGACCCAGCATGTGGACAAAAAGATAGAGACCCACGAGGGAACTTAAATGGAAAACGACTATTTTAACCATTATTTTCTTGAAATTTTCAATGTGAATATCCCTCCTTGGAGTATGAGACTTCTTTTTCTCCACCTCCGCGATGGCTCTCTTATTCTCAGGCCTTCTGTAGTTTCTGTAGGACCAAGGAATCCTAGCCAACTGCATTCCCTACAAAAACGTCAATTAATTCAATCAATAATGCTTAAAATATTAACAATTAGAGAGAATGGGGGGAGGTCGAATTCTAAGCAAAGTAAATATAGGACGCCTTGGAAAAGCGGGGGTAACAAAGCGTTATAGAAAGCGAACATTCAAAGGGTTACTGTAGCTTTTGGCGCCAAATAATGGGGTCAAGAAAATTACCACGGGTTATAATCAATATGGGACAGTGATAATATTAGTCAGGGTCAACCAACCTAAACCTGGTTTTTGTTCGAAAGGTAGCCATAAATCTAACTGTACTCATCTCAAAAAAGTACTCCTTCTGGGCCAATTTGACTGCTAATTGACTGAGTATCAAATAGATCAGTGTTAATCTGTTAAAGAGGAAGGACCGCGTAAAAATAATTTTCCTGTTTTTGTGGTAAAAGCCAACAGCTCATTCCCAGGATTTCGAAAAATACCTCTTTTACCCATTTTGGATCAAAATTAACCGATTTAGGAGCGCTTGAAATTTTTGGGGAAATAGCTGTTTGAATTGCCGCCAACTCTGCGTCTCCCCATTTCCCACACTCTCTCGCCCACTCTAGCCGTGTTTCCGTGCGGCAAACGCGTAAAACGGCCGTGTAAAGGCGCCCCTTTTGCAGTCCAAGTCATATAAAAGGGGTATGTTTTAGAATCGTGGAAACGATATCTATTCAATAAAATAATTATTAACAGACCTTGAAAAATCAATTTTACGAGGTCCTTTCCCTATATGCTTAGCAATAAACATTGATTTTTAAATAAAAAGATTTGAAATATTCGCTTTGTAAACGTGAGCTAAAAAGGTGGGCAGACGGTTAGGCTAAAACTTCAAAAAATAATTGAAAATGAAACTTAAATGTCATAAAATTGATTTTTTTTCGCTATTTTTAAGGAAAATTAAATGAAAACAAGAAGAATAAACTTTAATATAAAACGATTTTAGAAAAATATAAAAAAAATGGGAGACCGATGAGAGAGAGGGTTTGCTGTAAGAATGACTCGGATAAAGAAATGAAAAGCCACGGTAACTTTTGGCGGGCAAATTTGAATTCTTCGCTTTATAAACTACAGTAGTAAATAAATCATTGTTCGCTTTACAAAAAAGACATTTTCGGTGCGACGAGCATGTTCTGAAATAAAAAGAGATAGAGATAGATACAGTATACTTTTTCAGAAACATCTTCTACAAACCGTACTTCATGCTTTACGGAGAAGTGTACGCCGGAGAAATCGATACCTGTGGAGACGAAGGTAAGGCCTTAATCTTACTGTAACATTGTAATTGGTGCCAACCTAAGGCCGCTCGGGGCAGGCAGAGTGGTCCGCCGACTTGGTACGGGTGTCGGTCTCAGTCTCATCCTACGACCGCGCGAAAAACCAATCAATACGCTTAAAACATTCTTTCTAATTTGTTTTTCTTTATCTCTTTCCACGATTTCTTCCCAAAACTCAATCTTTTAGCCTTTGACGGCCGCGAAAACGGAACTTTCGAAGGTAAAGAGAGTTGTGACGTGGTTGTGATAGCATTCGCATGTTTCTGTAACATTGTAGTGATTTTGCCCTGCTTTTCGACTAGAATTTCATTTTTCTCTAGGTTTCAACTGCCGACCAGGTGGTTTCATTCCAATTATCCTCATGACCGTCTTCCTTCTGGTGGCCAACATTCTTCTCATTAATATGTTGATCGCCATTTTCAAGTTTGCAATAATTTTTTACAAAGAAAACATTTGCTTTAGCAATATCTTCAATGATACCAATGTGATGTCGAAGGAGGTCTGGCTGTTTCAGGTAGGGTTTGAAGTTTATACTGCAATACTCGTGGTGAAAGATTAACATAGCAAAGGAGAGTGAGGCAGTGATGAAGCGTGACAGTGAAGAAGTGGGATAGCGAGGCAATAATGAGATAGTGAATCAGTGAGACTGTGATGAAGTAGGGCCATGAGGAAGTGATGTAGTGAGGGAGTGAGAGTGCTAGGGATTGAGACAGTGGGGCAGTGAAACCGTGACGAAATGAAACAATAAAGCTGTGAGGAAGTGTAGACGTGAAAGAGAAAACGAAGCGCTGAGATCCTAGAGCTAGTATGACAGTGAAAACATGAAAAGATGACAGAAGGTAAGTGACGTCGTGAGTAAGTGAGACAATGAGGTAGTGAGATTGCGAGGAAGTGAGATAGTGAGGCAGTGAGATTATAAGGATTCTTTTCAGCGCTACGGTCAAATCATGGAGTACAACGACACCCCTCTCCTTCCTCCTCCCTTTACCATCATTTCCCATATCGCCTACTTTTTGTACAGCTGTTGTCGATGTGGAGTGAGTTTTCTTAAAGGGGAAGGACCTCGTAAAAATAATTTTTCTGATTTTGCGATAAAAGCCTAGATCTCATTCCCAGGATTCCGAAAAATACCTCTTTTACCCATTTTGGATCAAAATGAACCGATTTAGGAGCGATTGAAATTTGGGGAAATTACAATTTGAATTGCCGCCAACTCTGCGTCTCCCCATTTCCCACACTCTCTCGCCCACTCTAGCCGTGTTTCCGTGCGGCAAACGCGTAAAACGGCCGTGTAATCGCGCCACTTTTGCAGTCCAAGTCATAAAAAAGGGGTATGTTTCGGAATCGTGGAAACGATATCTATTCGATGAAATAAATGTAAAGAGACTTTGAAAAATAAATTTTACGAGATCCTTTCCTTTTAAATCCCAGACAAATTCGGGTTTCAGAATCGTCCGCGAAATGAGAAAGTCTTCCTTGACTTTTCGATGAGTAAGTTTTTAACTAGTACTCAAAAAAGCAAAATTTTCTTTAGAACTAACCCTAACTCCCGAAGAACTTCGTGAAGTTCACGATTTTGAAGAAGATTGCATGGATGAGTTGACAAGAAAGAAGCTGAGAAGAGGGCAGGGAACTCCAGAAGAAAGATGGACTCAAGCAATCGAACAGTGAGAACTTCTTGTTCTGTGCAAAGACAAAAGTTTAGGTCTGAATTGTTATCAACGAGGATAAATGAACTGATCTTGGAGAACTTTTCCCTTCGGAACAGACTCTGTGACATGGAGGGTAGATTGGACTGGATTGGAAGGAACCAGACGGAGATGTTGAATGCTATCAAGCAGGGGAAGAGAAGAAGAGAAGTGGGTACACCATAAAGGACGTTGGTTGTTGTCTCACGCTCTCACTGTTCACGATTTCACATTCTCAAGACATCCAAAATCCACTTCTCATGGTCTCACTGCTTCACCTCCTTCATGCTTATCTACAAATGGACGTGATTGCGGCCTCATTCAAAAAATATTTTCGGTGCAACGCGCTTTTTTAAGAAAAAAAATTAAAATTGATATTCTCGGTGCTTTTAAAAGGTATTTTTGTGTTTCTTGTTTTAAAAATTAACTTGTCAATATAAGAAACATTTAAAGTTTAATTTACGTTAAACACGCCCTTTAAGGCATCTAATAGGACGCATTGAAGTTTCAGTTGCCAGATTTCAATGAAAATACTGATTTGGGCTCGTTTAAGCCTCATCTTCAGTCGAACTAATGTTTTAAGCAAAATAAATAAGACGATTCTGGTAAGCAAAGGTCCTATTTCCGTGTTGGAAACTGAAATAAGCTCCCACGGCTTTTGGCTTGCGCGAGAACTTGGTTGCTCTCTCGACAGTGCACGGCATGTGATCCCGTGGTGTAACGGTTAAAGCTGCCGTCTGTAGCCCAGTTAGCTTTTGCACACCGCTGGGTTCGGATCCTTTGTCATGTCATTGGTCCTGTTCGCTTTCAAATTTCCCGCCATGCGGTTACTGTAACCGGTCGTTCGCTCTGTCACTTAAGGAAAGCTCGCTGGGCGACGACTATATAGCAAACTCCTAAACTTCCATTTAACTTTACTTACTTCAGAAGGACTCTTGTTGCCGTGCTTCTTCCCAATCTCTTCCTGATAACAACAACGACGCTATGATTCCTCCAGTTTCTCCAAAAGACCACCTAGTGATGGATAGTCTTCTGGCTCCAGTGGATGAGCTTCGGTTGGCCACAAGGTCCCCCCTCTTGAATAACTTGAGAAGGGACCAGTTGTTAAGGAAGTATGAAGAGGTAAGCCACTTTTAGCCTACCGTAACCTAAAGTTATCTCTTGAGACGAGGTACCCGAACCCTTTGGTCAAACGACGTCCTCGTTTGAATTCCTCTTCTCTATCAATATCACAAGACATGCGAGACATGAATAGGTAATTTTATCTTAGATTTTAAATTGAAATTGGGGAATTCAGGAGCAAAAAGTGTTCCGTGTCGGTGTCCTCTTCAGAAGAAGAAGATGCTCCCAGTGTCGTTGTCCACGGTGCGTGGGACAAGTAACGCGTACCCTACGTGTACACCCCCCTTGTGATCATTCTGCGGTGCTCAACGCGGTATCCCCAAAGAGCTTTATGTCCATTTTGTACACTTTGTTGATGCTTGTGGAGTCATAAAGTTTACGAGTAACTGTGTCTTTTTTCAAACACACACACACACACACACACACACACACACACACACACACACACACACACACACACACAATATTTGAATGTTTCTTTGAATATAATTTTAATTTTAGGTTATATCGCTCAGCTTAAAGGGGAAGGACCGCGTAAAAATAATTTTTCTGATTTGTGATAAAAATATCGATCTTATTCCCAGGATTCCGAAAAATACCTCTTTTGCCCATTTTCCATCAAAATGAATCGATTTTGGAGCGCTTGAAATTTGGGGAAATTACAATTTGAATTGCCGCCAACTCTGCGTCTCCCCATTTCCTACACTCTCTCGCCCACTCTAGCCGTGTTTCCGTGCGGCAAACGCGTAAAACGGCCGTGTAAACGCGCCCCTTTTGCAGTCCAAATCATATAAAAGGGGTGTGTTTCTGAATCGTTGCAACAATATCGATTTAACGAAATGATTGTAGAGAGCTTTGAAAAATCAATTTTACGAGGTCTTTCCCCTTTAACATTGATTCATTTGATATTCAGTCAATTAGCAGTCAAATCGGCCCAGAAGGAGTAAATTTTGCGGTTAGTACCATTAGCTCATTGGTTTTTTTTGACAAGTACCAGGTTTAGGTTGGTTGACCATGCCTAATTATACCATTGTCTCATATTGATCGTAACCCGTGGTAATTTTCTTGACCTCATTATTTGGCGCCAAAAACTACAGTAACCCTTTGAATGTTCGCTTTCTATTACGCGTTGGTACCTCCTCTTTCTCAAAGGCGTCCAATTTGACTACCTTCCTCTCTCTATTTTGTTACTAGAATCAGCAGTATTAATTGAATTTTAACATTGTAAATGTTTTATTTTGTAGAAAATGCAGTTGACGAGGATTCCTTGGGCCTACAGAGCCTACAGAAGGCCTGGGGATAGGGGTGTCATCCCTGCTGTGGAGGGAAATGACTCTGCTAATCAAAAGAAGGAACAAAACGTCAGCTCAACAAAGCAAATCCTTAAACAGATTATTTTCACATTTGTTAAGATGATCTTCATTGTGCTTATTTTCAAGATGAAACATTGTAAGAAGAGAGAGAGAGCAAGAGAGAGAGAGAGAGAGAGAGAGAGAGAGAGAGAGAGAGAGAGAGAGAGAGAGAGAGAGAGAGAGAGAGAGAGAGAGGGAGAGAGAGAAAGAGAGAAAAATATTCATCTTTCAGTTACCGTTTCCCCCTCCCCCAACCTCGCCCTGATCAAATGCACCAACGTAACCATGAAAGACGCCATTTCCTGGTCTGGAGATGTGGATTTCACCTTCAACTGCACCAATCCCTTCGGCCGTGACGTCAATGCCACAATTATGCAGAAAGTAAGCCAAATCCTCAAAATTTGGTTAAATACAGTTTCAGGGAGGAGAATTTGACCTCATCTTCCCAGAAGTGCTGACTCTTGGCCGCAAATCCAACATCTTCAACCATAGAGGGTAAGTATACTAGAACTTTCCAGTTTACTTCTTTGTTTTTCTAGGATGCACGAAATATCCGTCAAGTTCAACGACTCCAAGAAGTGTCTGGGATTCTGTAACGAGGTCTACAAGATGGATCTGTCCGAGTACCATCTTGAGCTGGAGAAGGTCATGAAGAACTGGGTTGGAGAGTACTACCAGCGCTTTCTGAAGACTTCTTGGAGCAAGAAACTTGAATTTATTCTCCTTGTGATCTCTGCGCCTTTGGGTCTCTTTATATATGGTTACATCGCTTATCGTGCCTTTTTCAAATAAACCGTCCGATTGTGTGAAATGATGATGGAATAAAGTGACTGGACCAATTTTTGTTGTTTTCTCTAAAAAAAATGGATGTTGAAGAATTATTATCGACAACCCGAACGTTAATTTTTCTTGATTTTACTTATATCTCTTTTTAAAATAGCTAAACGTTCAATTTTCCGGCACTTAATGGGGAAGGACCTCGTAAAATTGATTTTTCAAAGTATCTTTACTATAGTTGCATTGAGTAGTCGTTTCCACGATTCTGAAGCATACCCCTTATATTTGATTTGGATTGCAAAAGGGCGCGTTTACACGGCCGTTTTACGCGTTTGCCGCACGGAAACACGGCTAGAGTGGGCGAGAGAGTGTGGGAAATGGAGAGACGCAGAGTTGGCGGCAATTCAAATGACAATTTCCCGAAAATCCAAGCGCTCCTAAATCGATTTATTTTGATTCAAAATGGGTAAAAGAGGTATTTTTTCGGAATCCTGGGAATAAGATCGAGACTTTTATCACAAAAACAGAAAAAATACTTTTACGCGGCCCTTCCTCTTTAAAACGGCAAAAAGTTTAAATTTCTGGCATTTCGGTTCAATTTCCCATTTTTTGGAGTTTTAGCCGCATCGTCTTTGTGAAATCTTTTTTAAACAAAATTTCATTTTTATTTATATAGCTCAGCTTATCAGATTAACATTGATCTATTGGATACTCAATCAATTAGCAGTCAAATCGGTTCAGAAGGAGTTTGCGACGCGTACCATTAGCTTTATTGTTACTTTTTGGACACAATCAAATCGACCTCTTCCAAACAAAGCAAACCATGATTTATTTACTACGGTATTCATTATAAAAAGCATTTACAAAGCGAATATTTAAAATCTTATCTACCCGCGTTAAGTTAACGTAGCTTTTTTCCTCCCTTACAAAGTCATTCATTCATCAAACACCTCTTTCAACAGACGTTCATTTTAATGTTTCACTCTAATTATTTATAAATTATATTTTATATATAGGCTCTTTATAAAAATTACAAATTACAGTTGTTGTAAAATTTTCACAGTCTAAGTTATTTAGAAATGTTAACTTTTATGGGTTTCTTTTTACAAAAACTAGATTGACCTTACATGATTTTATACAACAAAATTTTTGAATTGTATAACTTCAGCATTGATTTAATTAAAAATATTCAACTGATTTAGTTCAGGGCCAAACCCGCCTCTTATCAGACAAACATCGAGGGTTCGGATCCGCCCCATTAAAATATTTTTTTTAAATAGAACTACAAACGCTTTAAATAATTTTTATGATAAAAATCACTTTAAAAATTTACATATTACACTATAAGCATTCATTTAACAAAACAATCAAAATGTTCGCCCCGGAGAGGGTTCGAACCCTCGATGTTCGTCTGATAAGGGGGCTGGCCATCGTTTTAGCCACACTTGAATTGACCCAGTTGCATAAATGGCATATTGATTGTAACCTGTGGTAATTTCCCTGACCTATTATTTGGCGCCAAAAGCTACAGTAACCCTTTGAATGTTCGCTTTCTATTACGCGGTGGTACCTCCGCTTTTGCCAAGACGTCCAATGTTTCCTACCCATCCAGTATGATTTCCCTCTCATTATTCTGCTAATTACATTACAATACGCATTTTTTATTAAATTAAATTACTTTTGTTTGTAGAAAATGCAACCTGAAGATCAGGGGGGCGTCGCGGAGGTAGAGAAAAAGGACCCTTATCCAAAGGAGAGGACTTACAACTGGAGCTTGGCAAAGAAGCAGCTTGCAGCAACTTTTCTATTAACCATTCTGTTTTTTCTTGTCCTCTTTCTTTTGGCAATGCTGACGGTTCAGAGAACAGGTAAGGAGAGAGAGAGAGAGAGAGAGAGAAAGAGAAAGAGAAAGAGAAAGAGAGAGAGAGAGAGACAGAGAGAAAGAGAGAAAAATATTCATCTTTCAGTTACCGTTTCCCCCTCCCCCAACCTGGCCCTGATAAAATGCACCAACGTAACCATGAAAGACGCCATTTCCTGGTCTGGAGATGTGGATTTTACCTTCAACTGCACCAATCCCTTCGGCCGTGATGTTAACGCCACAATTATGCAGAAAGTAAGCCAAACCTTCAAAATTTGGTTAAGTCCAGTTTCAGGGAGGAAAATTTGACCTCATCTTCCCAGAAGTGCTGACCCTTGGCCGCAAATCCAACATCTTCTACAACAGAGAGTAAGAATACTAGAACTTTCCAGTTTCCTTCTTTTATTACTAGGATGCACGAAATCTCGGTCAAATTCAACGACTCCAAGAAGTGTCTGGGATTCTGCCACAAAGTCTACAAGATGGATCTGTCCGAATACCATCTTGAGTTGGAGAAGGTCATGAAGAACTGGGTTGGAGAGTACTACCAGCGCTTTCTGAAGGATACTGAGTTTTGGGGCCAGAAAATAATTGATATTTATCCCATCGCGTTTCCCTTCGTGACTGCTGTGCTGTTTTTCCTTTTTATGCGCAGTATCATGATTTTTTCATCTAAACAAGCCGATTGTGTGGATTGCTGATGGAATAAAGTGACTGGCCCAAGTTGTGTTGTTTTCTCTAACAGAGAGAGAGAGAGAGAGAGAGAGAGAGAGAGAGAGAGAGAGAGAGAGAGAGACAGACAGACAGAGATAGACAGTTACGCCAAAGCCAGCACAGCGATTGACCATTCCAGTGGAGTGTGAAGTAACGACTGAGAAATGAATTGCAGACGGTCCAGATTCACGTTGCGTACTGTTTGTCCAGCCCTCTCGTTTAAAGGGACCGCAAGGGGCCTCTTGCCAGTTTATTTTAATTAATTATACATACTTTTCTTATTTAGGTTTCAATATTCGATTTTGTTCAAATTGCCAGATAAACTAGAAATTTTAAATTTCTCCCTCGAAACAATTCTTTCCAACAGCTTCCAGCAAACGGGCCATGCGCAACTGCGCCGCCCGCTGTTTACAGGACTGTATGCGGCATTCAGCATGTTGGAGCTGTGCCAAAAATTTTTGAGCGGCAAACGGTAGCTCGTATTTCAAAAACTGAAAATCAATGAAAATTCAGTATTTTAAGTTGGAAAATGAGGAAATGCAGAGTAAGTTCCTTTAAATAGTGTATGAGTTGTAAGAATACACTAATTTCATGCTCAAATGTGTCCGGACTTCTCTCGTTGTCTGCGTCTCACCGCGAGAGAGTTGCGTCCAACTGCCGTACGGCATTAGCGGCGCCGGGAGGGGTAGTCGGCGGCTAGGCCACGCCCACCGTAATCTAGCAAAGTGTCGCCTTGGACAAAATACAGTGGATACTGTAGCCCGCAATAGGACCCTGCCGGTCCCTTTGAATACACCTTGAAGTCCTCATTTGAATACCCTTCCTTCATTTCCACCCCCTCACTTTCCATGGGTACCCTGGTCAAAGTTGGTCTCTCCCTTCTCTCCTTATTTGGATTCGCCCTCTTCGTCAACTCTTCCATCGTCCTCATTGATGGCAATTTTGTCAGAGTTGATGACTTCACGGGAGAATCTCATTGGGATGTTCGGCACCTCTATCAGTGTCTTTGGCCAATAAACGACTACTACAAGAGATCTGGTGAGAAATTTTTGCTGTATCAAACTCTTGAATTCAAGATTTGGGATGTTACACTTATCTGATAAAGGAGAAATTTGAGACAATCAAAATGGAGTTGTTAAGTCGGGATCCAGTTCTTGTTGTCTTCAGAAAATTGGTGGAAGAAGGTGAAATTGAGAATTTTCTGGGAGATGTGAAGGAAGTGGAGTTGAAAGAACAGGTTGGCCTCTCTCTCTCTCTCTCTCTCTCTGTCTCTGTCTCTCTCTCTGTCTCTCTCTCTCTCTTTCTCCCTTTGTCTCTTTTATCTCTCTCTCTCTCTCTCTCTCTCTCTCTCTCTCTCTCTCTCTCTCTAACCTCTCCTTGTAGGAAGTTCGTCAAGAAAAAGACGGATCGACCAAAATCAGCTTGGCCCGCCGTGCCAATGGCTCCTGGATCCCCCATGAAAAATCCCCTGGCCTAGCTACCGTATACCAAAAAGTCAGGCGTGTTCTCCCAAATGTGAATTTCAAATCGGCAGAGGACTGGTCCGTAAGTACATCTTATTAGCTACCGTAATCCGAAATTCCAAGGTGCTCTCCTACAATCCGGGTGGTCATTACGCCGTCCACTATGACATGTTCCCGCACAAAAACGACAGCTACATGATGGAGCGCGGAAATCGATGGGCCACATTTCTAGTTGTTCTGAAGACGGCGGATGTTGGAGGAGGTAAGAATTGTGGATATTGTAAAGGTTTCAATGTTTAGGTACTGTTTTTCCTGACATTAATGTGACTGTGATTCCGGAGGCTGGAGATGCGATGTTTTGGATGAATATGAATGCAGATGGGACAAGGGTGAGAACAGCACACAACACACACCTGCGTCTAAAATCGGCCTGAGGCTACCATTTGCGGCACAAAGCGGCCTGAGGCTACCATCTGCGTCGAAAGCGGCCTAGGGTTACCATCTGCGTCGAAAGCGGCCTGATACTACCATATGCGTGAAATGCGGCCTGAAGCTAAAACGGCCTGATGCTACCGTCTGCGACTGAAAGCGGCCTGAGGCTACCATCTGCGTTAACATCTGTCTGGGGCTACCATCTGCAGCGTTTAAAGCGGCTACCTCCTGTGTCCAAAAGCGGCCTGATGCTACCCGTCTGCGTCCAAAAGCGGCCTGAAGCTACCATCTGCGGCCAAAAGCGCCCTGAGGCTACCATCTGCGTTAAAAGCGGCTTGAGGCTACCATCTACGTTAAAGCAGCCTGATGCTGCCGTCTGCGGCTGAAAGCGGCCTGAGGGTACCATCTGCGGCCAAAAGCCGCCTAAGGATGTCATCTACGTCAGAAAGCGGCTTGAGGCTACCAGCTGGGTCAGAAAGCGGCCTGGGGCTACCATATGCGTTAAAAGCGGCCTGAAGCTAAAGCGGACTGAGGCTACCAGGCTACCGTATGTGTCAAATGCGGCCTTATGCTACCAGCGTCCGGTCTGAGGCTGCATTCTAGATCCAAAAGCGGCCTGAGGCTACCAATGAAACGAGAGAAAGATAGAAAGAAAAAAAACACTTGTTCAGAATCTGAATTCTCGTCACGGAGCCTGTCCAATTAAAGAAGGTCATAAGATCGCAGCTACTTTGTGGATCCGTGAAAAGAACCAACCTGTGCTCGATGAAGTCCAAGGGAAAGGCCTCTTTGACCCCAACTACTTCCTATAACCCAATTCCTTCAAAGCCAAGTGCTCTGTTTAATTTCATGTCTAAAATGGATAAAAATTCTATTTTCACTATATTTTTTTCTCGTTTCACAAAAAAAAACTAGGCTAAAACCAAATAATGCAAAACGTACCTAAGACAAATTGGATTTCCCATGCTTAACCGTCTTTTTCTTTTGTTCCGTGGGTGTTTTCCCATGAACCTTGTCGTTTTTCGGTCATTTGGCGGGGGAACGTCACGCCCCATCCAGTTCCAACCAAAACAAGATCGAGAATTCCTTGACGCCAGTTTCCATGAGATAGAGATGCCTACAGCTGTGGAACTTCTTGGAGTTACTGATGCAACCGACGATGGAAAGGTAGGGGATATAAGAAATTTTATTTCTGAATCAAAGGTTTTTAACTGCATTTTATTGATTTTTTGGCTTACGGTTCGTTTGTCCTTCGCTTGTTCGCTAAACATTTAGTTTTCATCATTGACTTTTTTATTTGGCTGAGTATAATTAGTATACTGGATCTATTTCAAACTTTTTAAAACTATTTTTCTTTTCAATGTATATTTCGCATGTCCTTGGGGGTTTTCAACAGACAGTTCACCAGCCAAAGACTAATGAAGGCAAACATTTCAACATTCTTTTTGTGATACCCATTTTTCTCTTCTTTTTTAAACTTGAAAGGCCAAATTTTATCCTAAAAAAATTGAAACAAGGCTGTTTCTGACTAACCTAAACGGAGTGGCCGATGTGGTATGGGTGCGGGCGCCCAGCCGCTGTCTGTGCTCTCCACAGATAAATGCACTCTCTCATTCAACAAAGCAAGTGATACGGCGAGAGAGTGCATTCTAGCGAAGAGCTCAGACAGCGGCTGGGCGCCCGCACCCACAGCACATCGGCCACTGCGTTTAGGGTGGTCGGAAATAACCTTGTTTTAATTTTTGACGGACCAAATGTGGCCTTTCAAGTTTAAAAAAAGAAGAGAAAAATAGGTATTACAAAAGAAATGCTTAACATGTGCCTTCATTAGTCTTTGGCTGGTGAGCTCTCTGATAAAAAGCCCTTATGACATGCGAAATATCAATTGAAAAGAAAAAAAGTCTTAAAAAAATTTGAAATAGATACAGTATAGCATGGATTGGAAAAGTTACTTACCCATTTCACCACGCTTCCACATTTGACCGGTTGGATTATTCGGAAGAAATTTTTAATAAAATTAAAAATGCTAATTTCTCGGCTCCTAAGCGTCCGCAGCTAAATTGGAGATCACTTTTAGGAACAACTTTTTATATTCTATCCAATGGTATAAGTGTCTTTTCAAACTCGTAAAGGGCAGATACGCAGATTTTTCATATTTTATCCTTTCAGTTCGGCCAGGGCCTCCGCTCCACTGCCAATGCCTTCGCAGAGGCAATCCCCATCTTTGAAGATGCCTCCACTTTAAAGGACTGGAAGCTCAAATCCGAAATCAAGGGAGACAAATGCTACAACAAACATTTCCCCATCGGAAAGGTCTACACCCTTCAGGTAGTCACTCTTGTTTTAGCATTGGAGCATGTTTACTTACAGCACCTTATTTTTAGAAAGAGTTCCCCCTTGCAATGCAGCCCCTTTTCGAAAATCATTGGAATGAGATTGAAGAATCTCCCAAATGGAACCAGAATGTCCAGTCGGTGAAAAAAGTGGCCACCATTTCTGACAACGCCGATGTTTTGCACGTAAGGCTGGGTTAGTTTGGATTACGGTAGTTTTTAGTACGCAACCTCGGATGTCGTTGTTGTGAAAGGAAGGGACTTTGTGGTATGTAGGATGTGGAGAAAAGTGGGAGATTCTATTGTGGTGGCTGCCAGCTCATTTGAAAACGATACACCTGCTCTTCCGAAGAAGAAACGGTATGTTTCTCTCTCTCTCTCTCTCTCTCTCTCTCTCTCTCCCTCTCCCTCTCTCTTTCTCTAACTTTCCCTCTTTTCAGAGGCTGGGTAAACCTCTGCTCCGGAAAGTTCTCCCCTCACCCTTCCGACCCAAACAAGTCAACCGTCACCTATTTGGTCTGCGTCGATCTCAAGGATAAACTAATCCCCAAAGCGGTAATTTTGACAATTTTCAGAAGAATCACTTTTTTCAGGTGGTCAGTTCTGGAATCGCCGAAATGGCCATCAAAGACGCCCGCTACGCCCTGAAATACCTCGAAGAACAGCTGAAGGAGGAGAAGAAAGAGTAATAGAAGCCAATTTGTTTTTTGATGGTTTTTAATTTAATTAAAGTTGTATTTCCTAAGTCTCTAGCACGGTGGTTCAGGGTCGGAGTGCCCTCTTATCAGAAAAAGATCGAGGGTTCGGATCCGCACCAGCAGTTTCTGCTTGCAGAAAAAATATTTTTAAACACTTTAAAGGGGAAGGACCGTGTAAAATTAATTTTTCAAAGTATCTTTACAATTATTTTATTGAACAGATGTCGTTTCTCCGATTCTGAATCATACCCTATTTATATGATTTGGAATGCACAAGGGGCGCGTTTACACGGCCATTTTACGCGTTTGCCGCACGTTAACACGGCTAGAGTGGGCGAGAGAGTGTGGGAAATGGGGAGACGCAGAGTTGGCGGCAATTCAAATGGCAATTTCCCGAAAATTCAAGCGCTCCCAATCGGTTCCTTTTGACCCAAAATGGGTAAAAGAGGTATTTTTCGGAATCCTGGGAATGAGATCTAGGCTTTTATCGCGAAATCAGAAAAAATATTTTTACGCGGTCCTTCCCATTTAATTAATTTAAATGATAATAAAATGACTTTTACACTTATATTGCACTGCAACGTTTATCAAGAAAACAAAAAAAAAGACTTTGAGCGGGGTGGATTCGAACCCTCGATGTTTCTCTGATGAACGGTCGGACTGGCCCCTTTATATGACAAACGTAGTTTTCCCAACGTTTTAATCCTAGTTTTTACCACATCAGTCCACTGTTCTAATTGAAGTACATTTCTGGGTTCTCCCTTTTCAGCAAGTTCCCTATGTTTGGGCATTCACGAAAACGTAACGTATGACAGGCATAAATGACTCACTTTGCCATTCGCCTAACGGACTAATGAATTTTCCACTGAAAACCAAAACATTTTGATGAATTGTTGGAAGGATCTTGAAATCTAAATCATTTTCCAATTGCCTTTCCGCTTTACACTTCCGTTCCTTAGCAGGTGGGAGAAGCGGCGGCCTTGCTTTTTGTTTCACCCCCGCTATCGCATTCGTTAGCCTCAAGGCCGGCTGGTTTACGTCGCGCGACGGCCGAAAACAACGTAAGAACTGCAAATGGGAGCTAGACTGAAAGAGGAATGGAAGATGTCGGAGAACGGGATCGAGGCGCGGGAAAAACGGATCCGTTTCGATCCCGATGGAAGTTATTTGGGATTGGCAATCTGAAGAGATGAAAAACATGGGGGTACCTACAGAAAATTTAATGCCAGTAAGATTGTTACTGTCTCACATTGATGTCACATTTATACACGCTTACACGGACTCACGCACAAACACACTTTTTCACTGACAGACTGATCACATTCACACACGCTTACACATACTCACGCACACTCTCTCAAATACACACTTACACACACTTTCTCTCTCACGCACTCACTAACTCTCACACATTCTTTCTGTCTGAGTTTCCTTGTTGAAAGTTTGCCAAGAAAAAGACGGATCGACCAAAGTCAGCCTGACTCTCCGTGTCAATGGCTCCTGTGTCCCCCATAAAAATTCCTCTGGCCTTGCTACCGTATACCAAAAAGTCAGGCGGTGTTGTCCCTGGTGGTCACTTATCCAAAAACGACAGCTACGCGGTGTTGTGTAGAACTACCTTCTGCGTCCAAAAGCAGCTTGAGGCAACCATCTGCGGTACAATGCGGCCTGATGTTACCGTCTGCGGTCAAAATCAGTTCGCAGATTTCTTTTAAAGAATATGCTCACGAACTGAGTTCCAGCTTCTCAATCTATCCCTTATTGCTCTGTTTTAGCATTCCTTTCTTTATCACTCCATCTCTGATTCTCTAGATCACCTTGAACCACTACGGCAACCTGCCGTTTAGTTCCTTCGCACTTCGGTTCAGTTTTGCGACCTTGAAGTGGGCGTGCCCTTCTCTGCGGGCGGTGGCCTATAAAAGCGCGGGGTGGTCGGAGAGAGACAGAACCGCCGTCATGTACGAGGAAAAGCTCATCGTTGGCATCGCTTCGGCTTGCTCCACCCTGGCCATCGTCGCCTGCCTGGTGACCATTCCCCAGCTCTACAACACCATCAACGAGGTCCACGATGAGGTAAGTAGCCTTCAGAAGACTTAGAAGTGCCTTCTTTTCTAGGTTCTCGATGGAGTGTCCGTCTTCCGCGTGGAGACCGACTCTGCCTGGACTGAGATGATGGACATCCAGATCACCGTCACTCCCCCCTCCAAGCCCAAGACCAACCCCTTCAACTCCATCTTCCGTCAGAAGAGACAGGACTTCTCCGGACTGCCCGCCTGGTGCCAGTGCGAGCCCACCAAGCCTACCTGCCCTCCTGGACCTCCTGGACCCCCCGGAGAGGCCGGATCCCCCGGAGCCCCTGGAGCCCCCGGACCCGCTGGAGAGGACAACACCTCCACCTACGCTCCCATCACCTGCCCTCCCCAGGACACCGCCTGCATCAAGTGCCCCGCCGGAGCTCCTGGACCCGCTGGACCCGACGGACCCGCTGGACCCGCTGGACCCGACGGACAGCCTGGACAGAACGGAAACCCTGGACAGGACGGACAGCCCGGACCCGCTGGACCTGCTGGAGATGCCGGACAGCCCGGACAGAATGGATCTGATGGACAGCCCGGAGCCCCTGGAAAGGACGGACAGAAGGGTAAGGGAGCTCCCGGAGCCCCTGGAGCCCCTGGACCTGCTGGACCCGCTGGAGCCGACGGACAGCCCGGAGACAATGGACAGGACGGACAGGCTGGACCCGCTGGACCTGCTGGACAGCCCGGTGCCAACGGAAACCCCGGAGCCGACGGACACCCTGGACAGCCCGGAGGCCCTGGACTGTGAGTTTCTTTTTTTAGCTATAATTAATTTGATAATTGTTTCTTGGAAACATAAACTAATCAATCATTTTCAGCCCCGGAAACGATGCCGCTTACTGCCCCTGCCCTCCTCGTTCCGCCGTCTTCGTCTCTCGCTTCGCTCACTAGATGGAGCCTCCTCCTTCTGCCGCTCTTCGCGAGTGGAGAATGGATTAGAAAATGAACATTTCGTAGCATTATTGTGTTACCAGATGGCTTAGCGAGAGAGAGAGAGAGAGAGAGAGAGAGAGAGAGAGAGAGAGATAGCGACACAGAGATCCCGTTCTGTCTGTCAAACATCGTGACTAATCGGCTGGTCTGCAATTTACTCAATGAACGGCGGAGCGTTTTTGTCGACAACCGGCTGGCGAGGGAATGACCACTCACACTTTGGCGATTAGGACGCCAAGGAACATGAAGGAGACACTCGTAAGCCGGTTGGTGGGAACGGGGAGGTCTTACTCACCACCGTGTGGAGATTTACAGTTCTTTGGAAAGAGAGAGAGAGAGAGAGAGAGAGAGATAGAGAGGGAGAGAAAGTCTCTAGCAATTCTGCTAAACAAAGTTTAAATGGATTTTTCAACCGAAAAAGTCTCTAGCAATTTTGCAAAACAAAGTTTAAATGGATTTTTCAACTAAGAGAGACAGAGGTAGTTAGAGGGGAAGAAAGATAACGAGAGAAAGAATCCACAGATAGAAAATAGATAGATTTCACGAAGCCACCGAAAACCATAGTAAGATTTAAAATAAACTTTCACATAACCAAATTAAAGGGTACACTGTGCTTTGAAAGAATTAGGCTGAAGGATGAATTCCGGTTCAAAGGTTCCTTTTCCTAAACCCTCGGTAAGTAAGGGCTGGTTCTTTTCATGGATCCACAAAGTAGCGGCGATCTTCTGGCCTTGTTTGATTAGGCAGGCTCCGTGCTGTGAATTCTGGTTCTGAAGAAGAAGTTTGCATTCACTCGCTCGCTCACTCACCCACTCACTCACTCACTCACTCACTCCAATCATGGTCTTGTTCTTCCACTCACCTTAGTCTTATCGGTATTCATATTCGTCCAGAACATCGCATCTCCTGCCTCCGGAATCACAGTCGTGTTAATGTTCGGGAATACAGTACCTAAACCCAAACTTAAAAAGGTACGTCTCCGAACTACCTCCTCCAGCATCTGCTGTCTTCAAAACCACCAAAAATGTGGCCCATCGGTTGCCCAAATTTTTCATCAAGTCATCCCACGATGTTTCATTTGGGAAGGTAAACATGTCATAGTGCACTGCATAGTGACCTCCAGGGAAGTAGGATAGGACCTAAATATGGGGGTACGAAATTTGGCTCTATCCTGGATTAGCGGTCCTTAAAAAACCTGGCACTTTCACTTTCAAAAAAAAAATTAACAAAAAAAATTAAAATTTTTTTAATTTAAAAAAAATATTAAGTTTCATTTTTATTATATTAAATATTTGTAATGTTTTTTTTAAATCGAGACAGAGAAAAAGAGAAAATACAGGGTAAAAAAAGAAAAAAATCTACTGAAAGTGGCAAAAATTTTTAAAAAGACAAATACAAATATCCTCCTTAATACATTTGAGAAACGGCGTGTGTTTGTTTGTATCTTTGTTTGTAGGAATTAGCATAGCCTGCGCTCTCTCATTTCCCCCTGTCTCTCGCCGTCTCTCGCCATTTCTCGATGGTTGTCTTGGAATTAGCCTATTTTTGTGGCCGGCCATTTCCTCGCGTTTGGTGGGCAAGCGCGGCTGGCGGTGCCGCAGGCACCCCTTTGCGGCCGTAGGCCGCCTGCTTGAAGTTATGGTTTCCAACAAGTGTACTATCGAACAGAAGGTACTGATGTGATGATTCCGCACATGCCAGGAGTGTAGGACCGCCGAAGGCGGGCCGTAACTCCTGGTCCTCCTTAAAACATTTGAGGGTTGTCCCGATGTTGGTTAGCAGCGTAACGTATTAAGCAAAAATATGGGCAACACCATTTTTTGGGTAAGAGACCGGCCACGCGGTGGGAAGTGAGAAAATTAGAATGAGCCTCAAAATTTCCATGGGGTACATTTGATACTTCTGCGGCCGAGGGCCGCTCATTTAAGTTGCCGAAGGCCACCCAATCAAGCGGCCAAAGGCCGCCTAATCAAGCGGCCGAAGGCCGCCCATTCAAGCGGCCGAAGGCCGCCCATTCAAGTGGCCGAAGGCCGCCCAATAAAGCGGCCAAAGGCCGCCCACATAAACAGCAAATTAACTCAGAGGCGGCCGAAGGCCGCCTACCCCAGAAAGTAAAAACCCGCGTAGCGGGTTTTTTTCTTTCTGGTTTAATACAATAAAATGCAATTTTTAATTTATTCTTTAAATTAATTTTTTTTTGGTTTTTAAAATACTTTTTGAATGTGAAAGCGTCGAAATTAATTTTTTAAAACCAAAAACTTACAAAATTGAAATATAATAATAATTTTGAAAAAAAAATTTTAATTTATTTTTTTTATATTCAAATTGTTTAGGAACGCTATTTGGTTTTAAGGACCGCTATAATCGTATGGGCCGTATAATTTTTTAAGAACCGCTAATCCAGGATAGAGCCGTTTATCGAAAGAGACTTACAGACCAATCCTCTGAACTATCCAAGTTTACGTTTTGGAGGACTCCCTTTACTCGACGGTACATATTTGCCATACCCGGCGTCTCTTCGTGAGAGAACCAAGTGCCATTGGCTCTGCGGGACATACTGCTTTCTACCGTGGCGTCATCATTATGGACGATCTTGAAATCATTAAAATATGTGTAAAAGAAGAAAGATAACCTGTTCCTTCAGCTCCTTCTTCCGAACCTCCTCCAAGAATTTCCCAATTTGACTATTATCAGCCAGTCTTCTGAAGACAATTAGAAGCGGATCCCGACTGAGGAGTTCCATGCGGATCGTCTCATATGAATCTTTCAAACGGAAGGAGTAACAACCCAAGTCTAAAAGGGTTTTTTTTTGGTTAAGGTAGATAGATACCTGGCCGTTTGTAATAGTTGTTCCTGGGTGCCTCACATTGCTGCAGGTGATCTAGATCCCAGTGAGATTTTCCTTGGAACGTTTCTTCTGCAGGAGCCAGGAAGAAATAAGGAATTGTGATCAGGACAAGGTCAAGGAAACAGATAAATACAAAGGCAGAGATGAGTCGGCTCCAGGATGATTCCTAAAAGTGGGCTGGTGCGAAACACATACACACATGTACACATTCACACTTTCACACATTCACACACCTTTGATATAAATGGCGGCGACGAAACAGTTGGATTTTCGTCCATTGAGACAGATCTGACAAGGCAATGGAAAGACTTTGTTACACGATGGTGGATAAGATCTCAAATGAAAGTAGGTCGCCAATTGAAACGGATGACTTCCAACATATGTTAGTTCCTCCTTAAAGGGGAAGGACCTCGTAAAATCGATTTTTCTGATTTTGTGATAAAACCCTTGATCTCATTCCCAGGAATCCGAAAAATACCTCTTTTGCCCATTTTGGATCAAAATGAACCTATTTAGGAGCGCTTGAAATTTGGGGAAATTACCATTTTAATTGCCGCCAATTTTGCGTCTCTCTATTTCCCACACTCTCTCGCCCACTCTGGCCGTGTTTCCGTGCGGCAAACGCGTAAAACGGCCATGTAAACGCGCCCCTTTTGCAGTCCAAATCATATAAAAGGGAGTATGTTTCAGAATCGTGGAAACGATACCTATTCGATGAAGTAATTGTTAAGAGACTTTGAAAAATCAATTTTACGAGGTCCTTCCCCTTTAAAGGAACCACCAGGGACCTCTTTTCGACTTGTATTTGCCTATGGTGCTCATCAGTGTATGCGGCGGGACTATCGTTGCCGCAGCCACCGATATCGTACGGGTGTGAAATGCGCTGCACTACAATGTCAGACAACCAGAGTTTTCTGCGTCTTTTCAGGCGGGAACATTGAAAATTCAAAAGTGATGACCACAAAGTCGATAAACCGATGGATTAGACACGCGCGTTAACGTTGTGCACGTATTTTGTCGCCTGGAATCAGAAAAAAATGACATTTAAGTAGAAAATTTCTACTTAGCTTGGGAGACAAAATTTAGAAAACAATAAGTTAACAATTTTATGTACAACCACTATGTATAGACACATCTTTCTACAAGCCTTTCATTTCCGATTCCCTTCAACTTGAGGGCTTTCAGGGCATCACATGGTCATGGACCATCTTGTACTGGTCGGCTGCCGTCTTCTCCTTCGTCTGCATGTGGGTATAGGCAGGGTAGACCTTATGGGCAGTTGAGGTGGGGATGAAGGAGGTGGGCCTTCCCCAGACGTAGTCGTTGAACTGGATCAGGTCATCCACTAAAGATAAGGAGTCTTAATTGGCAAAGTGTGGAACTTACTGTTACTCCAGGCGGAGAAAACGTAGCCTCCTTCCATGCTGAGGTCGTTGTTGAGGGTGGTGAGGAAGGAAGAGTACTGGGGAGGGGTGGAGCAAGGCATTGGGTGGACTCCGCAGACCATGTAGATTCCACATTTGTCTCCAGGCCAGAAGCCATTCTGAAGGATACTCAGTCAAGTGCAAGTAGACAATTCGAGCTCGTAAACGCAGGACAGACTACGCGTAAGTTCTAAATATACTCGTCGCCCATCGAGCACTCCTACAAAAATGCCCATTTTCACCAAAAAATTTCGGTGCGACGCGCTTTTTTAAGAAAAAAAAAGAAGATTTTCTCGGTGCTTTTAAAAGGTATTTCTGTGTTTCTTGTTTTAAAAATTAACTTGTCAAAATAAGAAACATTTAAAGTTTAATTTACGTTAAACACGCCCTTTTAAGCATCTAATAGGACGCATTGAAGTTTCAGTTGCCAGATTTCAATGAAAATACTGATTTGGGCTCATTTAAGTCTCATCTTCAGTCGAACTAATGTTGTAAGCAAAATAAATAAGACGATTCTGGTAAGCAAAGGTCCTATTTCCGTGTTGGAAACTGAAATAAGCTCCCACGGCTTTTGGCTTAAAGGGGAAGGATCGCTTTAAAAAAATAATTTTTCTGATTTTACTACAAAAGTCTAGATCTCATTCCCAGGATTCCGAAAAATACCTCTTTTACCCATTTTGCATAAAAATGAACCGATTTAGGAGCGGTTGAAATTTGGGGAAATTACCATTTGAATTGCCAACTCTGCGCCTCCTCATTTTACACACTCTCTCGCCCACTCTAGTCATGTTAACGTGCGGCAAACGCGTAAAACGGCCGTGTAAACGCGCCCCTTTTGCAGTCAAAATCATATAAAAGGTTTATGTTTCAGAATCGTGGAAACGATATTTATTCAATAAAATAATTGTTAAGAGACCTTGAAAAATCAATTTTATGAGGTCCTTCCCCAATAAGCATAGAAAGGCAAGCGTTAACGCAGGACAGCTCAGACGTAAAGATCGTTATACCCACATTTTTGTTGCAAGTAGCTTCCATGTTAGCCATGGCATCGGCACAACTGCAGAGACCATAGTTAGCCCCAGCCAATCCAACGAAGACATCGACTTTCGAAGCTAACGAACCTCCAAGGTCACAGTTACCTAAGATCAAAGTACAAAAAGTTGACAACAAGAGTTTACCATCAGCAGCTGCAATTTTACCGCCCTTGATAAGCTTGCGACCAAGGGTGACGCCCATGGAGTGGGTCACGAAGGAGACTTTAGGAGCTCCCGTGTAGGCAAGGACTGCCTGCATGAAACGACGAAGACGGGCCAGATCATGGCAGTTGTGGGTCCTGCAAAGAATTTTGCTTTTCCAGTTGTAGCGTTTTTTTCTGTGGCCAATTCCGCCGCCACTTTTGTTGCGGTGGTGTAAAGGTAACACGCCCAACTAATGATCTTACCTAGGCTGGTTCGATCTCCCTCGATGTTTTTATTTAGCTTTTAATGTTTATAAGCAGATTTACAAAAATGGGGCTTTTAAAAACATTTTTTTAAGCAATTTTTACACTATTTAGTTTGGCGTTGAATAGAAAACTAACCTCGTAGCTGCGTGCATGGCCTTGTTGTCTCCCCAAGAAGTGGCATAAAGATCGGCTGAAGTGTAGCCCTGTTGTTCGAAGTACTGGAAAAGATAGTTATTTTCCTCATTGTTTACAAATCTTAATAAACTTTAGAAAATGTTGTTTTTACTCACGGAATGCACTGCGTTTACAAGCTAGGTTTTCTCTTAGTCTTTAACGGGCGGGAAAATGAAAGTTTCGAAAAATAGTCGCTGCCCGTCGACCACGACTACAAAAATGGCCTAAAACAACCTGCACATCTAACTTGCAAGAGAGCACACAATATGAGGGTGCATTAGCAAACAACGTTTAAATGATTTTTTTCAACTGAAAAAGTCTCTAGCAATTTTGCTAAAATAAGTTAAAATGATTTTTCAACTGAAAAAGTCTCTACAAATTTTGCTAAACAAAGTTTAAATGAAATTTTTGGTGTTTGCCGGGCGCGCGCTAAACACAGTGCATGCCGGCGTGGAAGAAACCATTTCTTTAGATGTTTGTCAAAAAGGTTTAACTTTGGAGCCGACCAAACTACAAACTTTTCGAAATCAGCTGTGAAAACTTACCAGGATGCTATTATCCCATCCAGTCGCAGAAGAACTCGTCTTTAAGGCAGAGTCAGAATTTCCATGAATAAAGATGACCGGCGTCTTTGTGGACTAAAATAATTTTAAAATAAAAAAAATCACAAAAAAAATAAAACCTGAGGGACGGAAATCGATTTTCCTCCGTAACTTCCATGAGCTCCATAGTCCGATCTCACGAAGTCATCAGTGGAATAGCCGTTTCTAAACAAAAGTGTTTTTTAAATTCGGGTTACTGTACTTTTCCAGCCAACTCTGGAAGTCGGCAGTGAGAGGTCCTGTCACACCATCTGCAAAGGCTAGGGGAAGAGAGATGCAGAAGATCAGAAGAATCATCGCTGGGAATGAGACTCCACGTGGGGTTTTTATAGGGCCTGGGGGAAGAAAACGAGCAGATTATCGTTAACCGCTGATAGGAAAGGGAAACCACGTGGTTTACATGCTGTCCGTGGCTTATCTCCCTCATCTTACGCATTCTTGTCTGAACATCAGTGATCTCCTACGCTTGCAATGGGATTAGATGCCGGAAAGTCAACATGTCCATCAGCTGATTGGGGGTGTACAACAAACTACAACAATTTAAAAGATGGTCTTTGGAACACTAGCTGACGGTAGAAACACAGCGGTTTTTCCCAACACTGCTCCAAGCTACGGGTTTTCACAAATGTGCTGATTAGCATAGGATTAGCCGTGCATTTGAAAAGGAAGCTGCTGGTCCCTTTAAAGGGGAAGGACCGCGTAAAAATAATTTGTTCTATTTTTGCGATAAAAGTCTCGATCTTATTCCCAGGATTCCGAAAAATACCTCTTTTACCCATTTTGGATCAAAATGAACCGATTTAGGAGCGTTTGAAATTTTGGAGAAATTACCATTTGAATTGCCGCCAACTCTGCGTCTCCCCATTTCACACACTCTCTCGCCCACTCTAGCCGTGTTTCCGTGCGGCAAACGCGTAAAACGGCCGTGTAAACGTGCCCATTTTGCAGTCCAAATCATATAAAAGGGGTGTTCTTCAGATTCGTAAATGAGGTTTTTTTTGGAATCCTGGGAACGAGATCTAGGCTTTTATCGCAAAATCAGAAAATTTATTTTTATGTGGACCTTCCCCCTTAAAAAGAAATAAGCAATTACCCACATTTGAATACCCGGTAATTCAAATAACACTGCAATCATCGATATTCAAATTCCTCTATATTTCCATGTCAACGCTTCTTCAGATCGGTCTTTTCCTTATTTTCCTCCTGGTCTTCTTCTTCCTAAAGGCTCCCTCCTTCTTTTACAAGTCAGCGGTGGTGGAGACGAAAGGGAAGTTCAAAGGAGAATCGGAATGGAGGTCTGATCCCTTACGTCAGTGTGAGGTGCCCAGGAATGAATACTACAAACAACATGGTAAGCCAAAAGCCGTGGGAGCTTATTTCTTTCTGTCTCTCCCTCTCTTTTGTTTTGTCTCTATTTATCCATAGTCGTCGCCTAACGAGTTTTCCTTAAGTGACAGAGCGAACGACCGGTTACAGTAACCGCATGGCGGGAAATTTGAAAGCGAACAGGGCCAATGACATGACATAGGATCCGAACCCACCGGTGTGCAAAAGCTAACTGGGCTACAGACGGCAGCTTTAACCGTTACACCACGGGATCACATGCCGTGCACTGTCGAGAGAGCAACCAAGTTCTCGCGCAAGCCAAAAGCCGTGGGAGCTTATTTCAGTTTCCAACACGGAAATAGGACCTTTGCTTACCAGAATCGCCTTATTTATTTTGCTTACAACATTAGTTCGACTGAAGATGAGGCTTAAATGAGCCCAAATCAGTATTTTCATTGAAATCTGGCAACTGAAACTTCAATGCGTCCTATTAGATGCCTTAAAGGGCGTGTTTAACGTAAATTAAACTTTAAATGTTTCTTGTATGGACAAGTTAATTTTTTAAAACAAGAAACACAGAAATACATTTTAAAAGCACTGAGAAAATCAATTTTAAAGTTTTGTAGATGAGCATGAAGGTGAAAAATGGGCATTTTTGTAGGTGTGCTCGATGGGCGACGAGTATATAATATGTCTCTTTTCAGACTTGGGTTGTCACACCTATCTGATGAAGGATTCGTTTGAGACAATCCGTATGGAACTCATCAGTCGTGACCCGATCCTCATTGTCTTCAAAAGATTGGCTGACAATAGTCAAATTGAGGAATTCTTGAGAGAAGTCAGTCAATTGGAGTTGGGGGAACAGGTGAGAAGAGAGAGAGAGAGAGAGAGAGAGAGAGAGAGAGAGAGAGATAGAAAGAGAGAGAGAGATAGAAAGAGAGAGAGAGAGAAAGAAAGAGAGAGAGAGAGAGAGAAAGAAAGAGAGAGAAAGAGAGAGAGATAAGAAAAAGAGAAAGGATATACTAAATTAAAAACCTGTATATGAAAGAAAAAGGTAAAGAAGGGAAAATGTAAATAGATAAATTCACCGTTTCGCCCCCAAGCCACTGACGGTGAAAATATCAATATAATAGAGTGAGCGGGGCATAGTTAAATAGGAAGTCAATTTGAATAGGTAAATACTTCATCAGAGAAGCCTCACTCTATAGTTACTATAAAAGAACAAAAAAGGAAGAAAAGGAACAAAGATACGAATGTAAAAAAGTTGATAAATTAGAGCAGAAATGATAAAGGAGAGGGTGATAAAGCAGAAGGTACTCTCTGCGGCGTTCGATGGAAGAAAGAGAGAGAGAGAGAAGTCTTAAATCCCC
>JAJQXH010000026.1:1145000-1262500 GCA_022343465.1 Oscheius sp. G VE-2021
GTCTCATTATCTTTCCAAAGGGAAACCGCTTTCGTTTTCATCCAAACTCCGCTATTTTTACCCTTTCGTACAATTTTTTGCGTCCGCGTGCAAACGGAATCAGACAAATAGACGACAAGGGCAATGGTGTGAATCACGACGGTCCCGCCGTGAAATGTCAAAAGAAGGAATTTTCAACTGCAACCATCCGTGTCATCCCTTTTTGCGGCCTTAACTTCTTTCTAAGATAAACAATTTGAAAACAGGGATCGATATTGATTTTTTTGAGAGGCTTTACTGTGAGAAATTTTTGAACTTAGAAATGAGGCCACTGTCTCATTTCACACTGTTTAACTCGCAGAAAAGCAATGATGACTCCAAAAACTTACAACCTACCGTAACCGTTGTCAAAAAAAATAAAAATAAATCGATATTGCCTCGAACAACTTACAATCTACCGTAACCTTGGTCAAGATGCGATGATGACTCCAAAAAACCACTTTTCAGGGGCATTACTTTATCGCGTCCCGCCGCGATGCGCTGCCTTCGCTGTGTCATGAAGGTCCTCTGCGTCTCTGCCCTTCTAATCCTCTTCTACCTTCATTATCACTACGCTCCTCAAACAAGACGGGCTTTCTCTACTTTCCAACAGGTTAGATCCTTTTTCTTCAAACATCCTTGTCAGAATTTTTACACCCACTCTCAACGAATCGTTAGGCGGGAATTCAAAACTCGCGAGAAATGCCAACAACTCTACGGAAAGGTGCTCTTCTTTGTTATGTACAGACAGTCATCACTAGATCAGTAGGTTTTTCTTATTTTTATTTAAACTTATTTAAACAAAGGAGTTGTGTTTCAGAGGGTATTATGCAGTTGCTCAAGAGACAATGAAATGTTACCTCAAAGGAACAGACTACTCTGTGGCTATGGTTGATATTGATAATGATGAACGGGTACAGGAGGCATGTGGGCATCACGAACAGGTAAGACATAGACACACACGCACACGCGCACACACTCCCCGTGGCGGATTTGAACCCTCGATGTCTGATTGAAAACTCCATTTAAATAAGCCATTTAAACTTTGTATAGCAAAATTACTAGAGACTTTTTCAGTTGAAAAATACATTTAAACTATGTTTACCAAAATTGCTAGAGACTTTTTCAGTTCACCTTCTGTTTCAGTTGTTCTTCAAGAAGCACTGTGCCGCTGCCGAATATCTCCAAGACGCCGATTGGATGCTGGTTCTGGACGCAGACACAGGAGTTGTCAATCCACACCATTGCATTGAAGAGTGGATAGACCCTCGTGTGGATCTACTCTTCTATGAAAGATTCTTCAATTGGGAAATAGCTTCAGGAAACTATATAGTTTGTCCTTTTTAAATTAGCAGAAACTTAGAATTCAGGCCCGAAACTCACAATTCGCCTACGATTTCTTGAAGAAATGGGCAGAGTGGGAATTCATCCAGCCTCCGAACTGGAATGGGGCGGACAATGGAGTCTTACAGTTGCATATTCTGCAGACAGTTATACCGGATGCCGTCCAGGAGAGCAAGAATTGTGAAGGATTCTGGAGAAATGGAACTGGATATGACACCTACATGGCTTATGTCACTTGCGTCAAATTGGCTCTAGGTAAGGGAATAGGCTAACTTATTTCTTTAAAGGGAAAGGACCACGTATAATTGATTTTTCAAAGTCTCTTTACAATTATTTCATCGAATAGATATCGTTTCCAAGATTCTGAAACATACCCCTTTTAGATGATTTGGACTGCAAAAGGGACGCGTTTACACGGCCGTTTTACGCGTTTGCCGCACGGAAACACGGCTAGAGTGGGCGAGAGAGTGTGGGAAATGGGGAGACGCAGAGTTGGCGGCAATTCAAATTACAATTTCCCGAAAATTCGATCGCTCCTAAATCGATTAATTTTGATCCAAAATGGGCAAAAGAGGTATTTTTCGAAATCCTGGTAATCAAATCTAGGCTTTTAACACTAAATGAGAAAAATTATTTTTACGCTGTCCTTCCCCTTTAAAGTGCAAATTCTATGATATTCTAGCTATCCTTTCATAACGTTATATTTTAAAAAAACCTATAGTCGTCGCTAATGTGTGGCGTCTGACAAATTGAAAATTGATAGTTTAAAAATTTGAAAAACAAAAGCAAAAAAATCAGGAAAGAGACGGAAACTCTCGCGACAGAGGAAAAATGGATTTTGCCCAAACTTTGTCAATAACATTTACACTAAAAATTTCTAAGAGTTTTGGGTCAATATCGATTTTTGGTTCCGGGTTATTGCGCGCGCACCCGGGTTACGGTATCTTTGTCTAAACTCATCTAAACCCCTAACATATGGTATTTTTTTCGAAAGGTCTCGTTATATTAAGAAAGTTTGTAATGTATGTGAACACAGATTTTTCATAATTTGAAAAAGTAGCGGACCAAAAACCAAAATTATTTTACTTTTTTGAGGTTTTTCAACATTTTGACCATTTTGGGTCAATTTTGTCTAGACCGCACCTATTTTATCGTTTTGTACGTACAATTTGTTATCGAAATAATATTTAAAAACAAAAACTATTTGACCTCATCACACTCGAATATACGATTTTATTCATTTTTTAAAGCAAAAAGTGGCCGAAAATATTTTGACCAAATTAATTGTGGAGTAATTATGATGTATACAATGTTTAGTGTAATTTTGATACATGTTTTGACAAACTTAAAAAACAGAACAATTTCAAACATCAAACGCTTTTTCAAAACAAAAAAACTCGTTTTCGCTCAAATTGATTTTTGAATCCGTCAATTTCGACGATATTTTAGGTGCGACGAGACTATGGCCAGGTAAAATCCGAATCTACCGAAGAGCCCACGGCTGGGTGAGAGATGGCTTCCTAACCTCTGACCGTTGGGGTCCATCAGATTTTATGTTGCACGGCTGGAAACTGCAACATGTTGGCAAGGGCTGGGATGGCCCATTCCAGGTATCGATTGAAAACTTTGTATATACTTAATTGTTTTCTTCTTCAGAAAGACCCCAATTCCACAGAATGTGGATTTGGCGACGAGGGATGGAATTGGAGGGAGCAATCGAGAATTGGAGACAAGGCTGTGCGGGTGATGCTGGCGAATTTCGAAAGATCATCGGGGAGGAATTTTCCGAAAGAAGCCAGGGTTATTCCACATCTTCAAGCTCCGGATGTTGGAGACTGCTATCCACATTGTGAAGATGACACCGACAGACTTTAAGATACACGGGATGATCTCATTTTGGATTTGTACTTTGATTAAAGCGACCGTCAGGGGCCTTTTACAAGTTTATTTTAATTAGTTATACGTATTTTTCTTATTTTGGTTTCAATATTCGATTTTGTTCAAATTGCCAGATAAACCAGAAATTTTAAATTTCTCCCTTGAAACAATTCTTTCCAACGGCTTCCAGCCAACGGGCCATGCGCAACTGCTGCCGCCCGCTGTTTACGGGACTGTATCCAAATTTTTTGTGCTGCAAACGGCAGCTCAGTTTTCAAAAATTGAAAATCAATGGAATTTCAGTATTTTAAGTTGAAAAATGAGAAAATGCAGAGTAAATGCCTTTAAGTAGTTTAGGAATAATAAAATAAAATCCCACAAGCGCTAATTTCATGCCCAAATGTGTGGCCGCTTCAATGGAATCGACTCTCAATCTCGCCAACATCATGAGTAAGCTGTATTCCGGATCCCCGGTGAGTAAATTTCAGAAGACATTATAGTGATCATTTCAAGATCTCGACGGAGGAAGCTGTCGCCATCCAGAAGTTCACTTTGGAGATGAAAGACCTGACCCTGGTGGCTAATCAGATGTGCGACAAAATGCTGAAGGCGCTGGACAAAGGTTTGTTGGTCTTTTTACTCTCTCTTTTTCTCTCTCTCTCTCTCTCTCTATTCTACTCTACCGATCTATCTGTCTGAATCAACTGGCCAGAAAGAACTATTCAGCCGAAACCGACGAGTGCACGAAGACGGCCGAGGCGAAGCCCACTGGAGGAGACTCGAAGGAGGGTGCTCCCACCGCCAAGTAGATCGACATGTAGCAGTTTAAATAAGGCAGTTTCCAAATATTTTTTTCTTTTTCTCCTTCAATCCTTGTTTTTTACTTATCTATCTTTTCACTTCATTCACCTTTTTGAACTTTGCTATTGATGCATCAATTATCGATTATTGATTGGCGCTGCAAACCACAAGTAGTAAATTTAATTCCCCGTAAAGAACGGTGTAATCGGTTTATATAATCAACAAAAGCATCAAATGGGCTTTTTCTGTCATTTTCGCGTTGTTTCATCGAAGAGACAGTTTTCGGAGTGGCGGGAAATCATCATTTTTAAACTGTTTGGGTGGAGAAGTTGTTTCCGTAGAGCTAAAAGGAATTCATAACTAGAAGTAATTTGAAATTACTTACTTTAAAGACGAAGAAGTCGGAACTAGACAGGACGCGACTGTTTTGAATTTGTTTAAATTTTAAAAGAAGCACACATTATTATTTAGTGCTACCGTGAAAGTCGGTTTTTCAACTGCGTTAGTATGCAGCTGAGTGCGGCTAACGCCTTTTCTGCCGCGGTTGTGAAGAATAAGCAAAAAACCATTTGTATACTGTGGTGACTGTTGTTTTTTCAATTTATCTGCAAACTTTCAATTTTCAAATTTATGTAATTATGTTTTTAATTATATTAATTTATTAACAATTTTCCTTTAATTTAGAATAAGTAAAATGATAATTACAGCAATACTTTAATTGATTTAATCACAGTTTTGCATTTGTTCAATATGCCGCCCGCTGCGCGGTTGATGGCGCCTTTTCGCTACGGGACCCAGCTGGCGAAGAGATGCATTTTTCGCGTAAATAGAATTTTTGTTTTTTAATTATCAAATTTAAGAGTTAATATTTTTGAACGAAAATTTGCCTGTGTACTAAGTAAATTATATTCGTTCTACGAAAAATTTCAAAATTTCAAAAATTGATGAAAATTTGTAAACTTTTTTGTTTAACGCGTCGGGACGCGCGGGAAAAAAGATTTCACAGTTTCTGCTTGTGACCATTGTATTTGGCATTTAATTTGCTAGCGTTTCCATGCCTAACATCTAAAAAATCTTTAACTTGCATGCGAAAAAATTAAAAAACCAAAAACCTCCTCAAAAAACGGGACAAAAAAGTTTCGATTTTTTAAAATCAAAATATATCGGCGTGTGCGATATAGTATCGACTTCCGAAAAACAAATTTTTATGCAATTCGGTTGAGAACGAAGCGCGCAGTGCTTAATTGAGTGCGCGAAATTTGACGAAAAATGGTCATTTTCGCACATTAAAATTGATGCCACAGGCGCGCCGATCGTTTTCAAGCAAAACGCAATAGTTTACGTTGAATGGGATGCTAATCGGAGTAGAATGACGCATAGCACGTTTTCCAGTTGTCGAAAAAAGGGAGCCACAAATTTTGACTTTGACGCGGCGCGGCGCGCGCGCGCGTGAAATCTAAACTTTCATATTTGGCATGAGTGATCAGTAAGCTTAGCTGAATCGATCGATATGCCGCACAGGATGGATTTCGAAAAAAAACTGTCTGAATAGTGCTGTTTACTATAAAAAGTGGATGAATGTAGATTGAAGAGGTAGAAACGTAGGAATCGTGTGGTTTGTTGGTCCTGGCGCGAAATAGCTGTGTCTGTCTGAAAAACAGCGTCTTTTCCTTTTGTTTGCACACACAAACTCACAGTCACACTCTCACTCACACTCACATTCACACGTTCACACACCCGTTATAGAAAAGTTGACTCACCATGTATATAATTCTGCGGTCCAACCCTAGATTGCGTAGTTTTCCCAAAGTTCATTGGAACAGCCCTCGCCGGATTCGACTTTCTCGTGTTAGCAAGATGATAGTTCCCCACCCATCTGAACTTTTCCCCGCCAACTGGGATCTAAACTTTTTTTGAAGAATTAAAAAAAACTGAAATTACATCAGTTCGTTTGAAGAGATCCCTGAAAGGCTTCATGTCGTAGACTTCGAAATACCTCCAGAGCTGGTAGTTGTCGAATGGGTGGCCGTGGATTTGCTGAGGATACCGAAAGGACTTCTGTGGGTAGGTCTTCCTTGGAGGCGAATCTGGAATTATGGGAGTTAGGCACCGTTTTTATTTTGTTTTTTCAAAAAAAATTTTTAAAAAAAATTCGTTTTTAGAACTTATAGGTCAGAGACGCAGTGCTCAAAGTCCGAGACACAGGGTTAGGGACACAGAAGTACTCAGGTCAGAGACGCAGAGGTAAAGAGGTCAGAGAAGTAGCAACACAAAGTCAGAGGCAGAGAGGCTGAGGACAGGGACGAAGAAACATAGAGTGAGAGACCCAGAAAAAGAAAGGGCAGAGACGCAGACCTAGAGGTCAGAGAAGTCAGAGTCAGAGAGGTCAGAGACGCAGAGTCAGACGCAGATGCTTCGCATAAAGGGGAAGGACCGCTTAAAAAATTTTGTTTCTGTTTTTGTGATAAAAGCCTCTTTTACCCATTTTGGATAAAAATGAACCTATTTAGGAGCGCTTGAAATTTGGGGAAATTACCCTTTGAATTGCCGCCAACCCTGCGTCTCCCCATTTCCCACACTCTCTCGCCCACTCTAGCCGTGTTTCCGTGCGGCAAACGCGTAAAACGGCCGTGTAAACGCGCCCCTTTTGCAGTCCAAATCATATAAAAGGGGTATGTTTCAGAATCGTGTAAACGATATCTACTCAATAAAATAATTGTGAAGAGACTTGAAAAAATCAATTTTACGAGGTCCTTCCCCTTTAAATTCAAATTCCATGTTCACTCACCATATCCCCAAATTCCTCCTGAAGTTGATCGAAATTATCGCACTCGAACCTCTCCAGAATACAATCCACATCCAGATGTTCATTGAATAGCTTCCAATACATCTTCTGAAGGCTTGGCAGACGACTCTTTCCAACCTGAGCCCTGATGACAGCCATCAGTCTAGAAGCCATCCTCATGGTAGGGTCAGGACTCTTCCAAATGCGAAGACGAAGGTGAATTTGGCCCCTTCGATTCAAAACTTGCACCTGAAGATGGCAGCTCATTGAAAAGATTGGAAAGTTTGCTTACCTGGGAGGTCTTCAGATGGCAGAAGGCGGTAATTTTAGCTATTGAAACTTCCTCGAAATACATATTTCGGTAGGTATTTTGCATCTCGGATTGGGTTACGTTCCCGGCGTGGAAACGAAGAACACTCAGAAGACGATCGGCTAGTTTATTGTCCTAGAAAAGTGGTACATTTTTGTAAGTTCTTTTTGCGTAAGTTTTTAGCAACCGAAGCTAGTTTGATAGTTTTAGCCGTTCTATAGTTAATTCGGATCAATTTAAGACTTTTAGATTAATTTAACTAAATAAAGTAATTGTTAATTTTTAATAAATTAATTTGTTTTTAAAATTAAAAAAGTTATTCTAAAGCAACTACCGGGTGAACCGGAAAATGATTTACGCATGTGTTCAAAATTATTTAATGAAAACGTTACAAAGTTTAAAAATTATTTTGACCCGGGTCGGTCCTTCACAGCAAGATTTGTAATGTGCACTTACCAGTTCAACAACGGGCTGGGAATTAATTGCCTTTGCATCATTTGGAGATTCTGTCGCAATGTCACTCATTTTCTGTAAAACAGCTTATTCATAAAAATTTTAATAAATAAAGTAAAAATAAAGTAAGCAATAAAGCGATAAAACAACCAGAACGAAATGTGGCAGAGAAAAGTGACAAAAAGCGAAATGAAAGCCGAATGCGGCGGCAACCACTGAAAAAGCGGACGGTTCGCCCAATCGATAGATTGGGTTATTCTGCAGATTATCATATTTTTGTCTGAAAGATTTTTAGATTACGGTAAGCAGCTGTAGTTTTATCTACTTGCCCGCCAAAATTACGGTAATGGGAGGGGCGTCGACGGTCAGGCCAAGGAGGTCTGAGTTCATTTGAGTTGTGTGCCCGTCTCAGCTCTCATCTATTCCTATTTAGTATATTTATTTATTTATTTTTGTTATTATTGTTTTTAAAATTATTTGTTCCTTTTATCGGTGATCGCACTCTGCATCTCTAACCATCACTTTTTAACTCCCTCCTCTATCCAAATAGATGTTCTCTATTTCTCTGCGTCTAACCATAAAGTTCTTCCTTCCTCTGCGTCTCTAACCCATCTTCTGCCTTCCTCTGCGTTTAAAAAAATCATTTATGAACAGCTTTATTATAAAAGTGTAATTGGGTTACCACCTTGGGTATTTGCAATGGATTGTGGAACGAAAAGTGAGATGCTGCTTTTTCTACAAAAAATAGAAAATGGATTAATCTTGTACGTCGGATTGAAAATGACAAGTACAATCCCTCCCACCGCTCCATATATTGACAAACTTGCTAAGCACAATAACCCAATCTCTGAAGAAAAGCTAAAATACAAATAATTCGAATACCTTCAAAGCCAAACACCCGAAAAGCCATTGTGTACAGTACAAAAGCAGATGGAATAAAAATGATGATCAAGGGGCAAACGACTTGGATTATCAGTTGACGAAGAATCTTCTTCTGGAGGCGAATAACGGTCGGTGTTTCAGAAAACTTGGTGATACTTTTGTTTGTGGCTATTACAAAGATTAAAATAAGGGAAACTGCTAAAATGATGCAAAAGGAAAGAGCTAGAACAAGGGCTAGAGTGTAAATATTAGCAGAATAGGCCATTACATGAGAAAGGGAAATTATTTCGGAAGTGACACAGCTATATGTCTGAAAATGATATCTCCTACTCACTGCTCAAACACACAATCACATTCACATGGGAATGTATTTTCATCAGTGTGGCCAAATAAAACGAGCTATACCGGAAAAGGTGGCCATATATTAGTAGTTCATGGGGCCGTTTTCAAAATCTGCTGAGGGGCTTTGGTTTTCTAGTAATCGTATTTTTTCTGTGGCCGCTGTTTCCCGCGGGATAGTTCTGGAGTGTTGCCACTCTAAAAGTGTGGCTCAATGGTGTAGTGGAAGCGTGTCCGATTATTGTTTTTCCCTATGTTGGTTCGAGTCCCGTCGATGTTTTTCTTTTTGTCTTTTATACTTTTGTAAATTCGCAAGTCAACGTTTTCTCAAAATTTTGTTTTGAAAATTGAAAATTTAAAAAAAATTATTTTCCAGAAACTTTTTTTTTCAAAAATGAGTTTTTCAAAAGAGAATTCATAGCAACACGAATGTTTTCAATTCATCACATATATCAAAAGCAAAAAGAAAAACATCGACGGGACTCGAACCACCATAGGGCAAAACAATAATCGGACACGCTTCCATCGAGCCACAACTTCGGAGTGGCAACGCATCCAGGACTATCCAGCGGGGGCAGCGGCCACGGAAAAAAAGACGATTACTCGAAAACCAAGACCCCTGAGCAGATTTTGAAAACGGCCAGTTGAATTACTAATATAAGGCCACCTTTTCCGGTATAGCTCGTTTTATTTGGCCACACTGATGAACATTCCCATGTCAGACGTTTACACATTCACTAGCATTCTCAAACATTTACATTCACAAACTCACGAACTCACAAACTCACGCATACTACCTGACTTAGCTTAAGAAGATATGGTTGAGGGGGTTCGTATATAAAACATGCAAGTACCCCCGGCAGTAGAAATGCAAAATACACCATTAAAACAAGTATCTTATGTCGTAGAGGGAAGAAAAAGATTCCTTTAGCTGCTAAATAGCGGTAGTCAAATAGATGAATACATGCCGCTTGAGACATTCCAGCAATGATGCATAGCACAACTATAAGTTGATGTGTGGTGGGGAAATCAAAGTCTTTGAAAATCCCCAAAGGAAAAACAATAAGGAAAGGAAGCAACACAACTGGTTTGAAAATGAAGTTCATCTGAATCGATCAACATCAACGATTCAATGGATTCCTACTAGTATATCTAACAGTGCCGATATTATCTGATGATTCAGAAGATACCATCTATATCTTCCCATTTCCTTAGTCGACCCAAAGACAATGCAGTACATAGTGTAGATGTTGATGAGAGGGGTGATTACAGAAAGAACGTTAAGTATAGTTATGTAGGATTCGTGAGTGTATTCCAGTTCAGGACAGTAGATCATGGTTTTGTGGAAAAAGAAACTGTTTTGGTTGGTTGTTTTGGTAGGTTTTGCTTTGCACCTGGTTAACATCATGTTTAATGATTCGGAAATCAGAAACCATAATGCTCGCCAAGAATTCTGCTGCATACTTTTCACGGAACCGGACCTGGCCCGGTTCGAAAACTGGCAGACACACGACCAGGGTTCGATCCCGGCCGGTGCACTTGATTATATTGACGGTAGGAGTACTAAAAAGTGGTTTTCTAAGTAATGCAAATTTTATCTGGTCTGCAAAATAGATTCAAAAACATTTTAATTTGACGATTCAGATAACCTGGACCTCAAAATTATTTTTACAGCCCGGTTTTTGAGAAGTATGTTATAAGCGGTCAAGCATAATTTAAGGGCATTATATGACTCAAATAAAGTTTTATTATTGTTTTTTTTGTAAAATAGATTTTGCGGGTTACTGTACATATCTTTGCGAAAAATCGATATTCAGGGGGTAATGTGGTATATCTTTATATCTTGCGATTCCAAATTACATTTTGAGCAATGATGTTTTTTTTATTTAATGGTTTAGATTTTTCCCTAAAAACGTTCTAAAAGTTAATTTTTTTTAAACTTACTTATTTTGGTTCATATTTCACTGCCCGTCTAAAGTTTTGTTTCGTGTTTCAGTTTTTCCTCAGTTTTCCAGTTTCAACACCATTCCCATGGAGACTGGATTGTCTGCAACTAATGCTTACTGGCCCGACAACGAAGATAAAAAGTGATGATTGGTCTCATAAACAGACAAAAGAGTGATCTAGTTTCGAAAAAAAAAGTTTTTTTGAATTCTTTATTTACTAGTTCGGGAATTATTTGCATTGCTGACCACATTTGCCGGTTGTACCATAATACTATTTCCTTGCTTCTTCCGAAAATTGGAAAATATATTTTTCCTATAAGTTGGATTAAAAACAATGAGAACAATTCCTCCTGTAGATCCATAAATCGATAAGCAAGTCAGACAAATGGAACCCAGGGCTGAAACAGCTTTTCTTCGAATCTTGCTCTTCCGGTCTTTCACCTTCATATCCAAAAACCTCAAAAATCACAATATAAAGAATTCCAATTGCAGGAACAAAAAGGATAGCACAGGGGGTAAGCATTTGGATTATCAGTTGCTTAAGGAACTTTCTGTGCATTCTTTTCACAGATTCAGATTCTGAGAACTTGAAAATGTTCTGGTTTGTGAAATAGACCAGGGTTATGGTTATAAGTATATCCACAGTCAGAGCGATTGTCAATGGAGCGCAGATGTTGAAAAGGCCTTGGGAAGAGTAGTATATCAGCTTTGGAATGGAGAGTAGTTCGTCTGTTACGCAAGTGTAGTGCTGAAGGAATAGGAGATGTTTCTCTCTCTCTCTCTCTCTCTCTCTCTCTCTCTCTTTCAATCTCTATATCCTTGAGTCTCTCTATGTCTCTCTTTCTCTATCTTTCTCTATTTCTCTCTCTCTCTTACCTGTTTCAGTCCGCCTATATACGATGCAGGCTCTTCCTCTACAAACAATGCGGACAAACCGGGTAACAGAAATGAGAGGTAAACTGTAGCAACAAAACATTTATGATTAGATGGAAATTTTCGAATTCCTTTTGCTGACAAATAGCGATAGTCAAATAAATGAACGATAGCTGCTTGTGTGGTTCCTAACATGAGGAAAATGAGAACTACCATGTGCCGGGTGGTTGGAATCACCCAGTTTTTCCAAATTCCGACTGGGAAAATCATTAGCAGAGGAAACATAACAACTGGTTTTATGAAGAAACTAATCTGAAATGCTTGGTATGAAATATGAAGAAACTAATCTGAACACACACACACACACACACACACACACACACACACAATCTCCCTCACCATGATGTCAGCAATGGCTGAGATAATCTGATGATTCAAAAGATACCATCGATAGCGAGACATATGGACTGTAGAATGAAAAACTATGCAATACATAGTGTAAATATTTATCAAAGGGGTGATGATCGATAGAATGTCCAAAACAAATGAGTACTTCTGTTGTTCGATTTGAAAAGTCGGGCATTCGATCATCTCTGATTCTCCGGCCAGGCAATTGCTACCAAAATAACTACAGCCAAAATTGTAGGTTATATAAATTATAGCAAAACAGTGGGTTTTTTGAGGCTACAAAATACATTCAGCCACACACACACATGCACACATACACACGCCCCACAGAAGATCTCTGTTCTGGAAACCCACATGTCTGCTAACCATATCATTCGGCATTCTAATTGACTGTTCCACCAAACAAAAAACAGCCACCTAGTCTGATCGCTACCCTCACAACATCATCTAGATGATATACTGTCCTCCTCTTCATTTGGAACATCACAACTACTCCCTTTTACTCGACATCTTATCCATTATAACCCCTATAATAAACTTATATACAATGTATTGTATAATTTTCAAATCAACTGCTCAAATGTCCCGCTATCGATGGTATCTCCTAAATCATCAAGTCATCGCTGCTGCTGTTGACATTTTGGTTTATAAAATTCTGTTTTGTAAAATGTAAAAGTTTAGATTAGTTTTTTCATTAAACCAGTGGTTTTGTTTCCTTTATTCATTTTGTTCCCATTGGGAGTTGCCAAGAATTGGGAATTTCCCTCCACCCACGATATGCTAGTTGTTCTATTCATCTTTTTTGGATTGTCCCAATCTGCCAGTATTCATCTATTTTACTATCGGTATTTGGCAGCTGGCGGAATACGGAAATTTCCCATTCGGCATAAAAAGGCAGTTTATTTAGCCTACTTTTCTCCGGCGGTTTCGTTATTTCTTGTGAAGGAGGAGTCCTTGGGATATTTAAATGAACTTCAGTATGTGAGTAAAAAAGTGGAAATTCTTTAAAATCTCATAATTTTTAAAGTGAAAACCTTCATAGTGGAATTTGGCTCAAAATCGGTGAACAACCTTCCTTTGGCCTAAAAACCTAAGACTGTCAATATTCGATTTTTTTAATGGGTTACGATAGATCAAAATTTTTCACGGAATGTTTTTTTAAAAATAATTTTGTAATTTCAAAGTTATATGTATACTCGTCGCCCATCGAGCACTGCTACAAAAATACCCATTTTTCACCTTTATGCTCATCTACAAATGGACGTGATTGCGTCGTCATTCAAAAAATATTTTCGGTGCGATGCGCTTTTTTAAGAAAAATATTTAAAATTGATTTTCTCGGTGCTTTTAAAAGGTATTTCTGTGTTTCTTGTTTTAAAAATTAACTTGTCAACATAAGAAACATTTAAAGTTTAATTTATGTTAAACACGCCCTTTTAAGCATCTAATAGGACGCATTGAAGTTTCAGTTGCCAGATTTCAATGAAAATACTGATTTGGGCTCATTTAAGCCTCATCTTCAGTCGAACTAATGTTGTAATTGAAATAAATAAGACGATTCTGGTAAGCAAAGGTCCTATTTCCGTGTTGGAAACTGAAATAAGCTCCCACGGCTTTTGGCTTGCGCGAGAACTTGGTTGCTCTCTCGACAGTGCACGGCATGTGATCCCGTGGTGTAACGGAAAGACAAAACATAGAGAACAAAATGCTTTTTTTTCAGAACTACAGCTGTTTAACAAAAGAAATCCTCTCCACCCCAAAACTGATGGCCTGTTCTCCTGAAAAACTGGTCTACATCTTGGCTGCTTTAATTCTCAGCCTAAGTTCCGCCATCATAATCATCCCTATTCTCGTCTATCTAACCAACAAAAGCATCAACAACTTCTCCAAATCTTCTACTGTGAAGAGAATGCACAAAAACATTCTAAAACAACTAA
Organism: Oscheius sp. G VE-2021; assembly: GCA_022343465.1. NCBI lineage: Eukaryota > Metazoa > Nematoda > Chromadorea > Rhabditida > Rhabditidae > Oscheius > Oscheius sp. G VE-2021. The sequence continues at coordinate 1,158,975 of JAJQXH010000026.1, forward strand.
TTATACAAGTCGTGACTCCATGTATCGCACTTTTCCTACCATCTATAGGCATTCTTTACATTCTATGGTTTCAGATCTTTGGTTTTGAAGGTATTAATGAAAATAACTAAATATTACTAAGGAAAAAAAAAGAGTTACTAAGGAATCTGTTATATCTGCATGGTTTGTTTTTCAATCTACGGATCCACTGGAGGAATTGTGTTGATTGTTTTCAACCCTACTTACAGAAGGACCCTGATTTACAGAAAAGAAGCGTTGACTGTAAAGCCTATAAATATTGCGAAAACCAATTTTCGATAAAGGAAATACAATTATAAATAATTTCAGTGTTTTATTTGTAATGTAGGAATGCCTCCTTCACCCCCTGTGTTCTATGTCAGTTCGCCATTCAAAATCAATTCTCACACCTTATAGTGCGTTTCCAAAAAAGAAGAACGGATTCTGGTCATTTCTTAAAGGTCCCGCCGCGATATCTGGGTGGCAGCCGCTGGCGCTTTGCGATTTCCTGCCAGCCGCGGGAATTTTTGTTTTATTTGTTTGCTTTCTATGTTTTATTTCATTTTTTAATGTTTTTTGAAAGAAATCTTGAATCAGTTAAACGACGCCAAGAGGACCAGAGAAACAGTGGAACCAACTCGCCGATTGCGGATAGCAGCCGTGGCCCCAGGTTTTCCCAATTGTTGTTCTTTAAACATTGAATGTTGTAGAATTATTTTGGAATAAATGCCAAAAAAGCCCAAATACAAACATAATTTATCAGTTACCGCTTTGATCCGCTAAAACTGGGGTAGTTTCGACTTTTTCGTGGCTAAAATGCTCATTTTCGGTTAAATTGTCACTCGTTTGCAATTTTGGGCGTGTTATAGCTTTAAATTACGCGATAAAGTTTATGTATTTCTTTCAAATTTTGAAAAATCATAAAATCTTCAAGAATATTACGGTTAAAATGAGAAACTCAGTTTTTTTTAAAATTTTGGTTGATTTCAGCCATTTGGGCTTTTATTGTTTTTAGTTAAGTTCTTTTTTTACAATGGTTCAAATGAAAATATTAATATTATATAAATAATATTAAATATTTTATTAAAAAAAATCAAATGTACCTTTTTCTAATGAATGGTTTTATAGATATTCGTTTTACCTACCATTTTCCCAAATTCTATTTCGATCAATCTATGTGTACCTTCTGTTTTTAGTGAAAAACACATTGTTCTTGCTTTTTAATCCGCAGCTAGGTAAACCAATTGAACCAAAATATGTTTTGTCTGATTCCAATTCGTCATAACAACCGTATAAATACATTTATGTCGAGGTATCTGTCACATTTGAAACATGAACCAGTCTCTGGTCTTCATTTCTCTTCTAGTATTAGTTTTTGTCGTCTGGACCGTTAGTTTTTTTTAATCATTTTGTTCTTCTTCCAGCCGTTGCGCTTTATAAAATAGCGTTAAATTTAGGCGCTTTAGCCATCGTCGTGGGACCCAGCGCCAACAAATTAAATTTTAATTCAAATAGTTGATTTTTAAAAATAAAAAGTTAGATTGAAAACAATTTAATTAAAATTTAGGAAGCCGGTTTATTTTCCGGTCTTTGTGAAACCACCTGCCGCATCACCCACAGAAACAAGACCTATTGCAATGAACACTGTAACTCACAAACGACCACCATGGCCCCTTCTGGAAATGGAACAACTACCCAGAAAAATGTATTCGACATTTAAAAATTTAAAAAAAACTTTAGATCTTTGCCACTGTCACCAGTTTCGTCGCAAACATGATTAAGGAGCTGATGAATCTTCTGAAGAACCTCTTTGGCTCGATCAATCCATTTGGCAGTTCTGGAAGCTCTGGAAGTACAACTACAGCGGTTACGACAACTACAGCTGATTGAAGGGAGAAAAATTAAATGATGTATTTTTGTAAAATAAAGGAACCAAATCTGTCATTTTATATGTTTTTTAAAATTTTGTACAGGAAATCAGAGTTGGACATACACAATTACATACTTTTTCTTTTTGGTGATTGATTATAATCGCAAGGTCCGCTTTTTTAAATCGGAATTTTGTGTTTCAATGTTTCAAAAGTTAATTTTGTTTTTAAGTTTTTTTTTGATTTTTAAATTTTGGCATTGAAAGGGAGCCTGAGATTTCAATTCCTTTCTTTCTTGGGCGGAGCCAGGTTGCAACACACTTTTATGCAATTGCTGCGCAACTTCCGCAGCTCACTGGAAATAGCTCCAATTAGGTGCTTAAAATAAATGGAAAAAGCAAAATATTTTTTATAAAAAATTGATTTGTCTAGGTTTCACAAAAATATATTGTAGTATACAAAAAGTGAAAAAAAAGTAAAATGAAGTATACAAAAAGTTTAGCACCATACCGCCCACAGCTCCATAAGTGAAAACAACCGCAGTGGAGTCCAAATTGTGAAACTTTCTTATTTTTCTATTCAGTCTTTTCTGATTCAAAACGAAAAAAATCTTTTCACATTTTTTTTTGTTTTCCTTTTTTTTCTCTTTTTTTTCTCTTTCTCTTTTTCCCTCTCTTTTGTTGTTATATATTTCTCTGCCTTTGCCTATGGCAAGTTCTCCGAAAATGTTTTTCATGTGTTTTGCCTTACATATACAAACCAAAAATCTCAACTACTATAAAATTCCCCAAATTGTACCATAAAATCTACTTCTGCATGTTTTCTGCCGAATGATCACCTGTCCACCTCTTCAAATAAACCTTGATTCCTATAACACAATCTTACATGTGATTGATATCATCTCCCCAATCATAAACATCTACACTATGTATTGCATAATCTTCCGATCTACTTCCCACATGGCCACATATCGATGGTATCTCCTCAACCATCAGGTTTTTGCGGCAGCTGTGGATATTTTGGTTAGTTTTTTTTAAAACTCACTTAATGCTTAATTGGTCTCAAGGTAGCTGTGTTTGTTAAACCGGTCGCATTGTTTCCTTTTATTCTCGTTTATCCTATGGGATTGTGTCAAAGTTGGACTTTTGTTTCTGGAAATAGTATGATTTGTTTTACGTCCCTAATGACTGCAGAGGCCCAAGCGGCTGGAATTCATCTATTTGACTATCGGTATTTAGCGACTAACGGGATAAAGAAATACTCTCTCAAACGGAAGATAGCAATTGCGGGGGTTTATATAAGCTTGGCTGGCCCTGGATTGTCAGCGTTTTTACTACAGGAGGCCCCTGATAAATACATTGAGGAACAGAGTCAGGTAAGTGAACCGATTAGACAAAGAGAGAAGTAGAGAGAGAGAGAGAGAGAGAGAGAGAGAGAAAGAGAGAGAGATGAGACAGTTTTCTATGATTTTTGTACACTGCGAGCTGTTTACCCTATTTATGTTTTACACTTTGAAATTTCAATCATAATGAAGCGAGACTAGAAATTATATTTTATTATTGTAAACAAAATCTTTTTTTTAAATTAGAGAAATTCGATTCTTGTTTTTCTTAACCTAATCATATTTTATTTTAACAAAGAAACTTCATAAACAAAATTATATTTTATTTTCGTAAACAAAACTGATTTTAACAAAAGTTAGAAAAATTGATCCCTCGTTTCATTAACCTAATAATTTATTTTTGCAAGCAAAAATGATTTTTAATTAATTAATTTTTTTGCGAAATTAATCCTTTTTTCATGAACTCAATTTTGCTTTTTTTACTTTCAGTAAAAAAATGTGAATTTCAGTTTTGTGCACTTTACTTCTTTAAAAGTTGACTACGAAAACAAAATTTTCAACAAAAAAAAACCATTATCCTTATTAAAATAAATCTTTGCATTCGGAACAAATTCCTTACTTTTACACGATAGGCTTTTCACAGATATTCCTGTATAATTTTAGAACTACTCTTGTGTCACAAATGAGTTGTTATCAATTCAAGGTTTAATATCACTTCCCTCAGAAAATGCCTTTATTTTATATATAACAATGGTATTCAACGCTTTGTCGATCACAATTCTTATAATCACCTATGCAATAACAATAAACCAAAGTATAGCCAACAGTGGCCAATCTCCAAATGTAAATCGTCTGCAAAAAAAGCTTCTCCTACATTTGTTAATCCAAGTGACTGTTCCTCTAATCTTCGTAATTGTTCCAGTAACGGGAGTTACGTATCTTTTCATGTTCAAAGTATTTGGCCAAGGAGGTAAATGGACCTAAAAAGGGGACAAAATTCATTTTTCAGAATTTGGACTGCATTGCCTTGCGGTTATTTCCACTTATGGAGCAGTTGGCGGTGTTGTGCTAATCATACTGAATCCTACTTATCGAATTCTGCCTTTCACAGCATTATTCAAAAAGATTTATCAAAAATACGTGAAATTGATCCCAGAAACAAGAGTAACGACAATTTGTGAGTGTTTTGAAAATCAGCTTTAATTTTTTTAGAACTTATTCCGTTTGGGCAGTCAGTTTCACTACATCGATTGTCAAATCTCGAGATTGCGCAAAGTTTGAAATTTTCATCCTCATGTCGCTAATTAAGACCTTTCCCTTTGCACCTTTCCCCAATCTTTTCCGGTTCCGTTAGCATCTGGGTTGAAAGGGTGTCGAAAGCAACGCCTGATGAAGCGAAAGGCAATTGGATTTGCTTCTTTTCCCTCGATAAAGTTTTATGTTAGATAAAGTTGTAGTTTGTATTTAGTTAACATTTTGCAGTGGGAGTTTAAAAAATCTATAAATGACCGGACAAGTCGCCGAGGAGAAAGAATTCGGTCAAAATTCATGCAAGTTGATGAAATTCTGTAATTTCTATAAGTTTACGTTTACTAATCCCAACTACATTTTGTTTTAAAACTAACTCGCTACGTTCGCTTCGCTCACTCCGCTCGCCAGCACCGCCTCCCACCGCTCTTCTTATAAATTCGATAACATTTTCCAGCTCGTAATTGGTACAGAATGCCTTTAAAGAGCAATGTGTCCCGCGAACTACAACCATTTTATACTCCCTCCACACCCTCACGCGATAACCCCATCGGTCGCACGGAACGGTGTTTTTTGGCTCTAAGAACTCGGTTTGTTTTTGACACAGAACAATGAAACGTTGTAAAACATTAGATAATAGAGCATTTTACATCACATTGAAGTTAGGTGCCCAGCCGGCCAACTGTTTTGAAAATCGAACCCTCCAAACAGGCGCATCCGTGAAAACATAAAATTTTTAAAAACGCTCTCACGAAGGAGGGTTTGACATTCAGGTTCTAATATTGTATGATGATCATGTTTGGGCCAGATGCTATACACCGAACACCACGTGTTATGCCGTATATCTCGTTTCAGGCGTTTTTTTGGAAATTTCAACCGCGTTTTTCTCAGCTCCTATTGCGAAATCGAATGCAAATTAACGTTTAGGTTAAAGGTGCCTTAAGTATTAGGAGCTTATTCAAATATCACAATTCAAATTTTTCGAAAATGACGACTTTTTTCGTATTTTTCCATTTTTCCAAGTTGTAATTCAAATTAAAACTTTTTTAATGCGGTTTCAGTAAATGTCATTTGAGTACTCAAAACCTGATTACTATGCGAACTTTAAATTCCCAAATTTTTTAGAACATCGCAATTTTTTATCTCAGCTCGTATTGCGAAATAGCTTCTTAATAATAATCACAATTGTAGGCATTTACTATTATATACTACTATTCAAACGCGCCACAACCACGTTCACCAGCGCTATTACCTGTCAAAGTTGAAAAAAAAACGACGACTTTTCGTGTATTTTGTAGTTTAGCTCAGTTGGTATTGATTTTCAGAGATTAGCCCAAATACTTTTTTTTTGCTTCTTTCTAGTTACTCGACCTTTTTGTTAAGACAGAATCCTCGGATTCCAAAATTTTTGGGCGGCACATTTGAATTGTACATTTTTAGTGGAGATTTACTAAAATATTTACTTTTCAGTAGATCAAATTGAACCCCAACCAAACATGATCAAAATATTAAAATGCCGAAAACAAATGTGCCTATAAAATGTGAATTATGGATGAGTATCTTACAAACACACAGCAAATATGTGCAAACCACTCTGCGGCAAAGAGCGTCTTATCAACAGGTAGAATTAATGAATTATCCATAAATAGCACAATGAAAGCAGAAAGATGATAAAGTTGGCGGCAGTTTTTTTTTATTTTGACAGACTTTCTTAATTTTTTCTGTAAATATTCCGTTTTCTGGATTCTCTTAACTCCGAGCAAAGACTATTATCAGTCTTTTCAACTAGTTTCACATGATTTCTCACCCGTCTCTTCGATTCGATAACCCCAAAACAACACCGTCCTACTGATAAGCAGACCTTGCGTATTCAGCAAGCTATTTCTTAACGCGGTATTTTACTCGGTTTTTTGAGAAAAATCACTTTTTTTTTAAAATTTTTTTCTTTTTTCCAATCTTTTTTAATTATTTAGATTTCTTTAAAACTTAAAAAAAACCCTAGTTACAATGAAATTTTGCAGAAAGGATGGAAAATGACGATTGCGATTTAGTAAGAGAAGCTCTTGGACGGACGCACAGAATTGGAGATTTCTATGACGCACGGCGCGACAGCTTCGTTCACGGAAACATCCTTAAAAAGTGAGTGTACAATAAATCTTTTATGTTAGTCCTCCGCGTCTTTCAAGTCTTTTTCAATACTGACGGCGCCATGCTGCCTTTTTATCAGACCTAACGACGGCGGTTCAAAGCAAACAGTAAAGATAGGGTTGAACCACAAAAACGGCTTGAAAATAAAAGAAAACGTTAGGAGCTGTAATGAAAGCTTGGAAAACAAAAATTGAACAAAAAGTGCTGTTCAAAGCTACATTCCAAAAATTTCTGGCTACATTCCAAAAATTACGGTAATCGCATCGATCCAAAATGTGGCGATTTTAAAAATTAGAACTTTTTAGGATCAACAGCCCCTATAATTGCAAAATGTTGACTTTTGTTTCATTTAAAACACATTTTGCACCATATATACTTATTTCCTTTACCTTAAGTCTCTTTACAATTATTTCATCGATTAGATGTCGTTTCCACGATTCTGAAACTTCTCCTTTTTATATGATTTGGACTGCAAAAGGGGCGCGTTTACACGGCCGTTTTACGCGTTTGCCGCACGGAAACACGGTTAGAGTGGGCGAGAGAGTGTGGGAAATGGGGAGACGCAGAGTTGGCGGCCATTCAAATGGTAAGTTCTCCGAATTTCAAGCGCTCCTAAATCGGTCCATATTTGTGCAAAATTGGTAAAAGTGGTATTTTTCGGAACCCTGGGAATGAGATCTAGGCTTTTATCGCAAAATCAGAAAAATGATTTTTTCACGGTCCTTCCCCTTTAAAGCATAGTGGGTACATGGTCCCACACAGAATACTGGTAAAACTCCCAGACTTTTTAAAACCTTGCGTTTTCAGGCCGTTGCCCCCTGAACTAATCACTATTCTTAAAGACACCAAGTCTAAAACTGTTTACCAGTTCACAAACTCTACAAAAGAAAAACTTGGAGTTATGCAACTGAGCGGCGAAGTATCAGCGAGCGTTCTATGCGGAATGGTAAAAATCGAAGGTTCCGCAAAATTCATGAACGAAGACCTGGACAGCAGCAATAAAGTTCACTGCGACTTTACTCAGAATTTGCAGACCCAAATTGAGCGGGTCACACTCGGGCAGGACGATTTGGCTCCGTTCTTTAACTTGAACGCAATCCCTAGAGCAACAACACACGTTGTTCTTGGAATAGCCAGAGGCTGCAACGCTGTGATAGACTTCAGTTGTAAATTCAAGAATAACTGTTCAAAGAATGAGATTCAAGGACTGCTGAAGGGCTCCCTAGCAAGTGGGGGAATTCTGGAAGAAGATGCCCAATCTGGGGAGAAAGCCGATTTAAAGAATGCCTTGCAGACCGCACTTGATACTGGAGTACAAGCCATTGGTCCTTCCGGTTCCATTTCGGGCAAATTTGAGTACAAGAAAAACCTCAGTGAGCTTTTTACGGATATTGATCTGAAGGTGTTTGCTGACATTGCTCCCTCCCACAACTATGCGCCAACAACTTTGGAAGAAGGCATTGAAGCCATTCGAAAGATAACAAAGGATTTGGAAAACTCTGCAAATTGTTCTGGCGTTCCAATCAAGTACGAACTTGTTTCTGTGGACGAGGTTCGCCGGCAGTTGGGGAACGAAGTAAACTATTCGAAGGCTGTGTTCTCAACTTTGAGCACCCGAATAATCGAAAAGGCAAAAGAAGTCCTCTTCGAAGCGGAAGAGCAACTGCAACGCATTCAGAACTTTTATGAGTTGATTGCAAACCAGAAGATAGGGAAGAAGCCATTGCAAGAAATAGTGGAGTACCAGAACAAATGTACAACTCTTAGTATTGAGCTCCGGGAAGATATGGGAGATCATCTAATTTTGTGTAGAGGAGATAAATCCAAACTGCAAACGCTACTCAAACTCTTCAATGATTTTGGAAGTTCTCAACTTTCCACACCGAACATGGATGAATTTCTAGAGAAACACAACGACCTTGCTTTATTCTGTGATTTCATGAACGACTTGAAGAAGCATGACGTAAGCATCATTCAAACAAAAAGAGAATTCTGGAACATGAAGTATGTGGCGACCATGCACGTTCTCTTTTTTACCATAAAAGATATTGCAACAGATGGGAAGACATGGCATGAAACGTCGCAGACATTCCTCAGTATTTGTAGAAGAGAGAAAAACCAAGAGAGAATATTCGCAGCTGTGAACATGGATATATTACCGGAACTGGCTGTAGAAGAAGGAATCAAGTCTGGATGTCGTATTGTTCTAATACGGAATCGAGAATACTTAACCAAGAATTTACTTGGTAAAACAGAACAAATTAAAAATTGAGCTATTCCAAGTTGTGTAGGCTCAAATCATGCCGTTGATCATTCTTCCTTGGTTCCTGCTTTGCTACCGTGTCCGCATATTTTTTCTGTTGAGACAGATTCAATTCCTCTTTTATGGAATTGCACTGATTGCACCATGACACTGCTTCTCGATAAAGGAGAATTTTTGTATTGCGGGTATGGAAATTATACTCTTTATTTTTAAAGAAAAGTTGCAGCTGTGGCAGACGAAAGATCGATGCATTTAAAACGTTTTTGTGCCACAAGGAATACCACGAAGACGCACCTGTCGTTATTAACGTCGGCAATGTACTGATAGAAAATTGCCACAGGTACCAAAACAGGACACAGGAGACAATGATGGTAGGTTAAAGGAAGTTACAATAGGTTTTCGTGGTTTTAAACTTATTTTACATTAAAGCCAATCGGTTAATTTCAGGACGAGGCCAGTGAGATGCAAAACACTATATGCCAATTATCCAATTTCGAATTCAGAATTGATAAAGCGATTGTTTCTTTGACCTCCACAGGTGCACCCACAATCACTTTTTTGCGATTGTTCAACAATCGTCTTGTCAAAACACAGCTTCACCTTAAAAACCAAAATTGGCATATTTTATTGTTTACCTTCGAAAAAAATGTAAGCTGATTATATTACGTAATCAAATATTTTTAGGTGGTTTTAAACAATAATGTGTATTCTTTAATTGTGAATACTCTAAACAAAGAGCCAGGCCATAAAATGAATATGTCTATTGTGAGGCGAATGGAGGTGTTTGGAAAAGTGTCCTACTGGGACGCTTTGTATAAACTCATTTGTGTAAGTGGTAATGTCGCAGTTTTTTAAAAAAATGTAGAGAAAGAAATATTAACACAAGAGATGAGAACAAACAAATTTTCAGGCGTGTGGTGTTTCAGAACTTGAACTGTACGACGATTATCAAATACCAGAAAGAATTATTGGTCTTTTGTTACATCATAAGGTATGAAACTGTTGATAATCAGAAATGAAAAGCATGAACGATCAGCCATTAATCCGCCGAGTTTATGAAAAGGAGGATGATGGACCCTTTAACAATTAGGTTTAGAAAGGCGCTCTTGTTTTATTTCACGTCAGCCAGTGCTTCCTTTTGATAATAGTCGATTTCAGGAATAAACACAACATGTGGCAATTTGATACGTTTTGAAACATTTGAGTTGCCTTAAAGAGGCTTATATAATAAGGCTATAGCTCTTTAAAGGAAAAGGACATCGTAAAATTAATTGATATTTCAAAGTCTCTTTACATTTTCTTAATCGAATAGATACCGTTTCCACGATCCTGAAACATACCCTTTTATATGATTTAGACTGCAAAAGGGGCGCGTTTACCCACAGTTTTAGCCGGTTGCCGCACGGAAACACGGCTAGAGTGTGCGAGAGAGTGTGGTAAATGAGGAGACGCAGAGTTGGCGGCAATTTAAATGACAGTTTCCCCAAGCGGTTTTTTTTGGACTCCTGGGAATGAGATCTTGGCGTTTATGACAAAATCAAAAAAGTTATTTTTACGCGTCCCTTCCCCTTAAATTAAATTTCAAACTCAAGAAGATTTTCTATATTTATCTTATTTAACAAAGTGACTGATTTTGTTTTAGCTTCATCGACTGTCCGCATGTTGCAGAGTGTCTGATTGGAATTGGAAGCGGATGAGTACTATCCCTGAGTTAATAATCAGGGGTTGTAGTGTCAACCAATCAATGTTGTGCGAAATAATTGAGGTGAGCAACCACTGTTGTTAAAAGTATATGCATCTTTTAGACGTGGAAAACATCTAAAAGAGTTAAATGGCAATTACAATGTGAAATAACTGACTTGGCTTTCCTCGACTCTATGGAAAAGAAATGTTTGAAGCCGTATAAACAGAAGGAGGAAAAAGGGGATATTAAAAGATGGGATATCAACGGAATTTCAGTTCTCAAAGACAACACGGCCAGAACCATTACTTTGTCATACATTGAACTATCAAATTTGGATGTTGAGCATTTGGATGTGAAATTTGGATGTCTTACTTGTGTTCGTGAGTATAACAGAGTAGTCATGAGAGACTTTTGAAACTTGTTACACATAAACACCCCACACAAAAACAAAACTTTCCCTTAATTTCATTCGAATACAAGCAACATTCCTTTGTGTATTTGTGTCTGTGCATTTACATTAAACATTTATTATTTCTTAGTTTCAAGTCCTCTGAACAACAGTTTTCAGGGGTAAAAGGTTTTAAGAACATTTCTCACCGCTAATCTTCCCAATTCCACCAAAGAGGGGAAATATAATCTTCAATGAGCCGGTGCTCGCCCATAATCCCGGGGCCACGCGGTTGGGGTAGGCAACTCTGATGGTATTGGTGGTTAAACCACCAAGCAGAAGAGCGGTGCTTAGAGATCTGCACATGTTGTAGGAAGAGAATGAACTAACCCTTAAGAGTTGGGGTTTTCAGGTTTATCCGTTACACACCAACAGAAGAATCACGAACGGTCACACATTAAGCACTCAGTCACGAGGGCGAGGTCTATAGGTGTCTCTGACAATGATCGGCACGGGCAGGACCAAGCATGGCTCTAGGCCGGCCCGGGCTTTTAACATGCCCGGCCCGGCCCTGCCTGGCCCTGCCCTGCCCTGCCAGTGGATGTTGACCCAACCCTAACAAACACTGTGTGTTATTATTTAATCAAATCAACAAATCAACAAGAAATAAACAATTATGAAGAGATGGAGGAGAGATTGCCCATCAACAGAACCTCTACAGTATTTGTGTTGTGACCTGTGGCCTGGCCACAACGGTAGAGTTCCCAGTGAGAAGAGAGAAGTGTAGTAAGGCGTTTATTAATCAAGGTGGCAAGCTTATGTACATTTTGGGGCGGCACCAATCAGAGCACGACAAATCATATGATAATGATATGCTTATTAGGGGCTCGATGAGGGTGTTTGGCCAAGGCCACAACACCTCGCCTTGTTGAAAGTCTTCTTAATCCACATAGCCACCAGATCTTCGTATGGTGGAGTTCGGAGACAGCTTCTACATCTCCACGAACTGACGACCATCTGACATCAGCACCCGGCCCGAGCGTCCATGCTCGTCCGGTCACGATCAAGGCGTCGCCATGCCTTTCCGATCCTCCAAACTATGCGTTCATGCATGTTTGGTATTGTCCCGAACGTCCTTGCACGTCCAGACAGTGAGCCAGGCGTCCATGCCTGCTCTTGTCCAACACAGGCGTCCATGCCTGTTCGGACACGGCCATCCATGCCCCTGCGGCCAGCACTCCTGAGATTGCACCAGTTGCAATCCGCGGCACGTCACCCGGTTCGTGTGTACGACAGCTTCGTAGAGCGCACGGGGGTCTTCTTCAGCTCTCCTCCACCACGAAACTAGCTCGTCCATGAGCGTAGCTCTTGTTCGCCGGTGTAGGGGTCGACATCTCATCCTGATCGCCAATGTTGTGACCTGTGGCCTGGCCACAACGGTAGAGTTCCCAGTGAGAAGAGAGAAGTGTAGTAAGACGTTTATTAATCAAGGTGGCAAGCTTATATACATTTCGGGGCGGCACGTGGACCAATCAGAGCACGACAAATCATATGATAATGATATGCTAATTAGGGGCTCGATGAGGATGTTTGGCCAAGGCCACAACAATTTGGTTTGAGATTATGGCGGGATTCGGTAACCACCCTACGTAAGCGGCTAAACGCCCGCTCACAAATAGCCTCAGGCGGGAGGGCTCCAAAGATGCGCTGTGCGAATCTTTGGAGCCCTCCCGCCTGAGGCTATTTGTGAGCGGGCGTTTAGCCGGGGAAACGTTCTTCAGTGGTTTCTTCAGAACTCATCAACTGGTGTCCTGGATGGCGGGACGCTCAGGTAGTCGGCTAACTCGTCGCACTCGTCATCGTCTGAAAAAAGCTCCAATTCCACGCGGGCCTTCTTCACGGGTAGAGCAGCTTCTTTACTCCGAAAGCGATCCATTTCCTGCGATATGTATTTCTTAGCCTGAAATGTATGCATTGTGAAGACGATTTGTAAACGACACCTGATGTAGATCTTCTATGGAGGCCCTTGGAGAGCTTTGTAGGTAGGGCTCAGAAGACAAGTGGCAAAGTGTAAAGGAGTCAGAATTTGTGGAATTTGTGAATGGAATTTGTGAATACCTGAAACTGTTTTCACCTGACTCAGGGCTTCCTGACTTTGTTTTTCGTACTTTTGCTTGAGCGTGCTGAGGACCAGGTGCATGGTTATCTGATTTTCGCTCTGAGTTAAATTGATTACTATGAAAATTATAACACTTATTTGAAATAGTCATTGGTTCTCGAAGGCGGTCGGCTATCTGGACGTAAGCTTCCATCGTATCTTGGAATTTGGCAAGGTTGTCGAGGTTCTTCCAAAACTCGGAAGTGCCCTTGTTCCGCAGGAGCACCAGCCGAGGGAGTTCTGCGAGTACCGACTGTACAGAGTCAACTGTAGAGAGCCAACGCGTCTCCACATGGACCCGAGGATTTTTTTCTAGAGCATCAGAAATCTAATAATAGCCATAAACATGTTGGAAAATATTCTTACTGTGCTGTTTTGTCGACAATATCCCGCCACGGCAATGGCCGCCTGGACGCCCTACGGAATCCGTGGGAGCTCTGAAACATCAGGATATCTTAATGCTAACGTGATAACAACTCACGCGATGCGGATCATTGTCCGAATGAGCTCCTTGAAAGGCGCTGAATCGATGTGCCTAAATCTATGTGCTGAATCTGAACGACACCCCCGAAATCCTGACGTAGGTGGCAACGGCACCATCGAGGGCCTTGCCTTAAGTGGAAGTGAGGTCTACTTGCATGCATTCTAAAAATCCTTATTTGCCCTGAAACTAATCGAAACCTTAACTTGAAGAGTCTTCTGTCCCTTTTCTAGCTCTTGAGTAGCCTTTGGAGGCAGCTTTGGACACCGTTCTGTCACATGTCTACTAAAACGAAAAAATAGCTGTGAGTTTCACAGTACTTACCTAACGGAATCGCCAGAGGTAAGCAGGGAACCGCAGCCCTTGCACATGAGCTGAACCGAGTCCACAATGCCATTTTCCGTCTTCTGTCGTAGTAGAGTCAGCAGACGGAAACCTCGGGTGGTCGATCTAGAAATTCGTTTATTAGACAACGTAAATGTACCAACCTCCAATAAAGAATTGTTCGTATTAGGCGAATTACATCCTCTTTCGACAATTTACCCATTTCGGCGACTGAAAATGACAAAAATAGATAGATACGTCAACGGAAAAGGTAGTTGAACATGGAATAAACCGTCATAAATTAGTTATAAGTATGTTTATTGAAATAAATGCACAGATAAATACTTTAAACAAATATTATAATAAAAAATGAACAAAAAATAACATAAGAATACGGTAGGCGTCCTAGTGAAAATAAAGTACGCAATTGCGTAGTTTTCGCCCGGGCCGGCCCGCATTTCGGCCATGACTGGGCAGGACCGGGAGACGCACGGCAGCTAGGCGAGGACATTGCCCAAGGATGCAGCGTCTGGTGAACTCACCAGAAACAGGAAGATTATCTCCAGATTTGTAATTTGATATCTTGTCTAGAGTAGTGGGGCTTTGGGGCTTACAACTGACCTATAGTTGTAGCCCATTCTAGTCCCTCCTATTTTCGCCCTTAGCGCTGAACAGCGTACGTCATTTTCGGTCGCACGCAGTTTTCTTCAGATTACTGTAGCTCACGTTTAAAAAATCTTTTTCTCTCACTTATTTTCTAGAATACTGCAACTGTTTCTGATATTTTTCAGTTTAAATTGTATGAAGTTGCATTGAAAGTATAAAATTTGTTATTTTAATTAGTTATTGGTAGGATGTTTAATTTTGAATTGCCCGCCCTTTCATTTGCGACGGCAGATAACACTGTAACCCTCTGTTATAGTGTCGTTTAAACGAACTAGCATTGGCACCTACTATAACATAGAGTGCGGGTGCGGTGGCGACCGAGGCCTATACGCAAATGCGTAAATTGCATAAATAATGAGATTAATAAAACGCAGGCTTGCACTAAAACGAGAGAAAAGACAGAGAGAGAGGAAGAAAGAAACAGACAGCCATACAAATATGTCCATTTTGTAAAGTGATAGGGAGGCGGGAAGCAACTCCAATAGGTTTTTCAATGTTCAAATAATTGTCAGGGAAGTTTAAACAACGCAATGTTCCGTTTATCATATTTATCGTATTGTGTAACTCAGCGCCTCCAATGAAATCGTACCACGAACAACAGGCAGACAATCCCAAGGAAAACACATCTAAAACTGGAATTTGGAGCTTCAAAACAGTTTTTTTACCACTGTGAGGATGAAATATCCAGTTGAAAGACCATCTTGATTGAAAGGAAGAAGGCAGTTTCTGATCACCAGCAACAATTCAAATCCAATCTAAAATCGATTTTTGCTATTAAAAATTATACAATAAAACCTCCACTCCAATGCTTTTGATAATTCTATTGTGTGCCCTAAGGGTGAGAATAGAAAAGGCAGAACGGCGTTGATAGACAATTGAGAATACGCAATACAGTAATACTCCTAGGAGGACGACAGATGAAGCAGCTTGACAGATGTAATAGAAATTCCAGTGATTCTGAAAATTGGGTTATTGATTTTATCGATTTTTTTAAATGTACTGTATTTTGGGTAAGATGGGCCAGAAGTTCTGATAGAATTACAGTTGAGGAGGAGAAAATGCAAAAAATGAAGATGTACTTTTCACGGTTTGAAACTGTCCTGAAAAAAACTGTGGTAGTTTCAAAAATCAATGTAATTTTAAAGGGGAAGGACCTCGTAAAATTGATTTTTCAAAGTATCTTTATTATAGTTTCATTGAGTAGATGTCGTTTCCACGATTCCGAAACATACCCCTTTTATATGTTTTTGACTGCAAAAAGGGCGCGTTTAAACGGCCGCTTTACGCGTTTGCCGCACGGAAACACGGCTAGAGTGGGCCAGAGAGTGTGGGAAATGGGGAGACGCAGAGTTGGCGGCAATTCAAATTGTAATTTCCCCAAATTTCAGCGCTCTTCAATCGGTTCATTTTTATGCAAAATGGGTAAAAGAGGTATTTTTCGAAATCCTGAGAATGAGATTTAGGCTTTTATCGCAAAATCAGAAAAAAAATATTTTTACGCGGTTCTTCCCCTTTAAATGTGTGAGTACGTAAGCCTGTGAGTCAGGATTGTATGGTGGATACGTGATCATGTGAGTCGGCTCTTTGTGTTTGAGAAAGAGAGTACGTGAGCCTGTGAGCCAATAGTGTGTGTATGTGAGAACGTGAGCCGGTGAGGTCGCTATGTTTGTGTGATTATGTGATCATGTGAGGTGAGTGTGTTTGTGGGTTAGGAATGTATGTTTGTGTGTGTGTGAAAACGTGAGCCCGTGAATAAGTGTGTTTCCCCAAAAACTCACAATACTAAAAGTTGCTTAAAATAGATGCTCATATAAACCATTGAAAGTTGAACACATTGAAAAACTATCTGCGACAGAAGAAAGATACCATCAAAGTACGGTAAAAGAAATGATATCCAAGCAAATGAAATCTAAATTTAAATTATTAAAAAGTAAAATTTGTAAATTTCCCTACGGCATCGTATAAAACAATTACAAAATGATAAGTAGCCACGAGAATTGCTTGAATGAGAATACACAAATGAAATGGCTTCATAGGTCTTTTGTGAACCAGAATTGTATAAACGACTTTTATTAGAATCGGATAACCAGGAATGAAGCCAAGGGTATGGAGGATGACAGTTGGGAGCCATCTCCAGAGGTCTTTCAGCAGAAGAGTGGCATTGCAGACGACGTCTTGGGGGTCACAACTCATGGCTGGTATGGAGGCGGCTGGCTCCAAGAAATGGGCAGGGAGGGTGTCATTAATTTCTGCAGGGGTGGCCACGTGGGGAATTGGAATTCCTTTTGGGAAAGGCTGTGGTTAGGAGGTGGGGGAGGTAGAGTGCAAAAGCACGATGACGAAGGGATATGAAGATAAGACCCATACAAACACGCTTTAACTACTCGACTTTCCAGTGTCATGTTATGAAACTGGAAAGTTCGATTTCAAATGACATTTCAAACATTCTTACAAATTTTGCCAACGTTGATTTCCCCATCACGAAACCAGATAAATGACGTTCTTTTCACTCGATGGTTCAGATTTGCACATAAAAAATTATGAAAATTCTATATTGAAAAACGTATCCGCGGATTTTGAAAAGAACAAAATAGGAAATTTAATTCTGAGGAAACTACGACCTTTAGAACAGAAATCCGAGGGGACCCTGATATCAATATGAAACGAAAACACAAAAAATAGGTGAAAATGACCGCAGGTTTTTTTTCGGCCATTTTGGTTCGTAAAATATCGGCCTCCGAACTGCCGAGAAACATCTTAGATATTGTTTTTAGTGAAATATTTAAATTATGTTACTTATCTAGAAGCTTCTGAGCGAAAATTCATTTTTCACATTTGGCATTTTGGAAAAAAGCCTGGTCAAAAGTTTTTTTCAGAAAACTATCGGGGTCCCCTCGGATTTTTGTTCCCAGGGCCCTTTTTTGTTTAGAATTAAATTTCCCAAAACCTATCTAAAAACCCCCAATATGTTTTTCAATATGAATTTTGAAATCTGGTTTAATTGAAATTTTGAAACAAAAAGTCACGAAAAACCCGTCTAACTTCTTTCACAGTCAACATTTAACGTTGACGCAGTTTACAAAATTGCTTAAAACACGATTTGCAATCGATTGGTGTGCTGCCCATAGTTTTCAAAAAAAAAGTTTCATCAAGTTTGACCAAAGTTACAGTACCCTGCACCCGGTTACTCTAATCCAAGAGAAAATTCGATAATCGATTTTCCATTTATGTGCGTCATATGTGTGTTTTAGTCTCTCTCTCTCTCTCTGCTTCTCCCTCTACTTTCTGAAATAAAAACTTCATTGCCACTGATTCCTCAACCCATTGAAGTAAGCATGTCCCAGCTGCTCTCCCCTGATCCGATTGTGTTTCGCCGCGAATGCCTCTCCTTTCTTATCCATTTTCCTCAAAAAGTAATACAAAATCGTCATTTCAAACGTTGTATAATAAGGCATTGTCTAAACGTAACTGTGTTTTTTGTATTGTTTGGCTTCTTACCATAACGGCGATTGATACGATTGGAGCATACTTTGAATCGATTTCTTGTAAAATAACACGAAATCCGGATACCGCTAAATCAATAACTTAAAATTTAGTAAAACAAAAACTTACAAGAATAAATACAGTAAGCCAAAAAGTGGGCTACTGTAATTGGCCCAAACATTTTAATTACGTTCACATTTTCTTTTTTCTGGTATCTGCGTCCGAGGAAATATTCCCTAAAATTGATTATAAGTTTTCGCTAGAACTCGGATGGATCTGACCCACAACATTATTGGACACACGCGCATTATTCGATTACGGTGGTCGATAATCGATTTTAAGCGTTTTAAAACATTTTTCAGTTAATTAAATTTTGGTCTTTTTTTAATATAATACATTAATTAAGGAAAATAAATGGAAATATTCGAAAATTCCCATTAAAATTGAATTATAAATATGCGTGAGGCGAAAAATGATGTACGCAATGGAAGCAAAAACGGGAGATTCTGACAAAGTGAGCACATTTTTAAAAAAAAATTACTTTAAATTAATCACTTACCCATTGTTCCCTTCAACTTTCTTCGTATGTTTCCAAGTTACAATAAATAGAATTATTGAAATAACATCGCAGACGAGAACAACAATATACAAAATAGTCGCCTTTTCCTTAACGGCATACGGTAGTCCAACACAAGATGACCTCAATTCAAGAGGATCATGTCCGTTCATTATGAAAACAGAAAGACCGGCTGATAATAAAAACTAAAATATATTTACAAGAATTAAATTTACAAAATAAAAAATACCGCTGAGGTGATGAATCCCCATCCAATTCTGGTCCCAAACTTTTCGTAGTTTTTGGCATTGGCTCCAGAAATTACCCTCTCGGCACTTAGCATTACCTGAATTTAGACTACTTTTTGTGTTGTTAATGTATATTTTTATGGGATAATTAATTTTTGATCAAATAAAAGTAATATGAAAATAAGATTACCTGGTTTATGACCATCGCAGTTACAGTGAATATAAATAGGTAGTACAGAGGTGAGCAATCCCCGACGAACTTTATGAAACTGCAGGGAGAAATGGGATCAACGATGACCACGTGGAAATGAAGGCACTGAAATGTTTTGGGGGCATTTGCATAAAAGTTAGGTTTACTGCGATTATGATGAAGGTGATGCAGAAGAGGGAAGTGAAAATCATGTGGCCCAGGATGAGAATCTGAAAGAAAATGTGAAAGAACATAAAAAGAGCTGAATTTTCGTTTTTTTTTCTCAACGAAAATTCTGTGGCTCACGCATACTCAAATTCTCTTACTCATCATATCTTTTTAATCTTTGTAAAAAACAGATTTCCCATTTTTAGACATAGTTTAAAAAAGCTTTTCTTTTTTAATTTTTGTTTAATTTTTTTAACGCCTTTCAAAAAGTTTCATCATTATAAAATTTGGTTTAGAAAAACTTTTCCGTTTTTATTATTTGTTAAAAAACGAAATTTTAAATAATAAAAAAAAGATTCTTAATTTTTAAACAGAAAGAAGCTTCTTTTAGACATTATTTACAAAGCTTTTTCATTTTTAAATATAGTTTTAAAAAAGCTTTTTCATTTTTAAATAAATTTTTAAAAAAGCTTTTTCATTTTTTAGCATGCTTAAAAACCTTTTAAATTTCTTTTAAAAATGCTTGTTTTTTAACACTTTCTTAAAAAAAGCATTTCAATTTTTAATCATTGCAAAAAAGGTTCTTCATTTAAAAAACATGTTTTTGCTTTTCCATTTTACGCCATAATTTAAAAAAAGCTTCCTTTCATTGTTTAAAAAATTCATCCAATATGCACTTTGTTAAAAATTAAAATTATGTATTATGCTTATGCTTTTTAAACAATGATTAAAAAAAGTCAAAAACCTTGCCACATCATTCTACTGTTTTAAACAAGTATCCAACTTAATGTTCTGAAAATCAAACTTCCCTTTTAGACGATTTTAATGGCTAGAAATATTTTTAAACATTTCTAGTCATATTTTCTATATAATTTTCTATATAAATATAAATCGTATTTTCGAGCAAATGTTTTATCGAAAACAAGGAAATTAACTTTTTTTTTTATTTTCAATAAAACACCACAGTTTTTCGGTGTCTTATAGTACTTCTTTAAAAACGTATTTTACCTTCGCATTTGGATGAAATGTTCCTCTCCTGAAAAATCGATTCGAGAATAAACCAACGAGAATCAATGTGGTAATACAGCACAGAAATTGGACCGACATGATTATCTAAAATATTATTTTTAAAAGCTTTTAATTTTCTAAAATTAGTTTAAAATAATTGAAACTTACAAGAAATGCTGGGTGCAATCCTGCAAAATGGGAGGCTTTGCATTTTTTGTCCAAAATCATCAAAGAAACAGAGTCGTTCTTTATGCCTCGAAGTGTTTCCATGAAATAAGTTGTTTCCGACGATTGCCTGGAATAGGGTCTTGTGAAAAACATATAATCATATAAAAGTGGGAATTAGGAAACTGTTATTTTCAAACACTACAGATCACGAGCAATTGGATTCTGGCACTGGAAAATGATAATTATATGTAAAATAAATCACAATTCTGTGGTACAAGTGGGTCCATTTTAACTATCACTAATTAATAAAAAAAATTAAAGATAGGTAGCATTTTTTTAAAATAAAGGAGCGCCTTTTTAATTCTTGTTCAAACAAAAGTGCTTAAAATGATGTCAGAAAATGTAGCAGGGAAAAGGGGAAAAAATTCTAACCCAAAACATTTCTTTGTCAAAAAATTAAAACGATGAATATCGATTTGTCGTCCAGGGTTATTGCGCGCGCGTCCGGGTTACGATATCTCGGTCAAACCTACACTAAAACCTAATACATCCAAAAATATGGTTCAGAAAGAACTCATCATAATGAAAAACAAGTTTGTACTCAGCATCAACATGCGTTTTTTTCTTCTTCTTTTTCTGAATTCTAAAAGAAGGTCAACAAATCGTGAATATGTTCACTTTTTTTGAAGTTATAACACGATTTTTCTCATTTTGGGAAATATTTCACATAGTTGATAGTTTTTTTTTACGTGAAAGAAATTATTTCAATAAAACAATTTATTTTCAAAAAGATACAGAAATATTTGAGAAGTTTTCAGCACAGTTATAAGCAAATTTGGAGCGCATGTTCAATAACCGCGACAAATCCGCGATATTGACTTAAAAGTCTCAAAAGGATTTTTTAATCATTTTAATGTTTCAACATCCCATGAGACAAAATTTGGTTTGTGTAAAAACATTTATTTGACTTTTTTTACCATTTTTTAATCGAAAATTTTTTCAAAAAGAAAAATCCAAGATTGTTTAAAAATAATTTTCGATTTTTCTACCCTGGAGCGCGCGAGAGGAAGACACGAAGAACTATTGAGCTGACTTTTATTGAAGGAGATAATTGCCTTGTTTTGTCTGTACAATTCTTTCGAAAATACGTTTAAATGTATCCAAAGTACAAACGCCATTCAAAAATCGTCATAAAGTGGGGACAATGGATTTCAGAACATTGGAAGAATGGTCCCAAAAGCAAAGCCAACTAATTTGGCTTGGTTAAGACCTTTGAAGTAGTAAAATACAGTAACCCTAAACGAAAAAAATATATTTTCACAAAAGTGTCAGAGTTGTTTTTAGGTCAAATTTTTAATTGAAATCAGTATCCATTTAAAGTCTGCGCCAAATTAATTGTAAAATTGTTTTATAAAATATTCTAAATTGTTTAAAAAAAATCTCCGTTGATCATGACAAAAGGCTGAGAGTGGCAGTAGGACAATGAAAGTTCAAGTCCAATTACAGAAACTTAATTATACCACCCCCACAAACTATGCAATTTAATGGTAAATATCATTTAATAAAGTGGTTGTACTATCCTAATTGTCACTATTTCAATGAACAAGTACCCCTACAGTAACTAAATAGCTGGAAATTTGTGATTATTTGGCATCCTCCGAGGACGTGAGAAGACAAGGCAATACAGTTTGTGTACACTGTGATCTAATCTGCATCTTCATAAGAGGCGGAACTTCTATGTTCTTTGATTGCAAGTGAATAGGGTAATCTGACATCTTGTGAGAAAAAACAAATGAGGTTATTTGGGAGCGAAAAAGAATCGCTTCCTAAGCTTCACAAATTCTCTCTCTCTCGTTTTCTCGTAAGCAAATGGATGTCACGAGGGAGATTGAGATACTGAAGTGATCATTGCAACAGATTGTGGCAACGCCTGTATTTTCCACCTGTAGTTACCTGGGCCACTGAATAAAATGTCTAGGGTTTTGAAATAACCACGTTAAAGTACAGTTAAACAAACGCCTGTATATATCCTAGTTTTCCACTAAAAGTTCAAAGCGATTCAGGTTCTAAAAGAAGAATCACTAAAATATGCGTGATGTGAAACAGGAAAAGTTTTGTTAAAGGAGAAGGACCTCGTAAAATTGATTTTTCAAAGTATCTTTACAATTGTTTCATTGAATAGATGTCGTTCCCACGATTCCGAAACATACCCCTTTTATATGATTTCGACTGCAAAAAGGGCGCGTTTACACGGCCGTTTTACGCGTTTGCCGCACGGAAACACGGCTAGAGTGGGCGAGAGAGTGTGGGAAATGGGGAGACGCAGAGTTGGCGGCAATTCAAATTGTAATGTCCCCAAATTTCAAGCGCTTCTAAATCGGTTAATTTTTATGCAAAATGGGCAAAAGAGGTATTTTTCGGCATCCTGGGACTGAGATCTAGGCATTTATTGCAAACTCAGAAAAATTATTTTTATGCGGTCTTTCCCCTTTAAAACCAGTTTAAAAACAGGTTGTTTTGACTGTTGGAATGGTTATTCTTTCTTTTTTTCCTTTTTTTCCTTATTTGCTGGATGGAAAAAATGAAAACAAGAGAGAGATAGAGAGAGAGAGAGAGAGAGAAAGAGAGAGAAACAAAGAGAGATTGAATGACTGGAGTGATCTTGGTAAAAGATTGCGGCTACGCCTGTATTTCCCCCCTGTAATTTTCTGACGCAAATGAATGGATTTCTAGAAACGCATATTTAGTCAAAAGTACAGTTAAACAAACAGCTATGTGTACCATTTTTGTGAACACAGGCCATTAAAAAACGTCATGTGAAAGGGAAAAGATTCAGTTTCAATATAAAGTGTTTTGTGGATCATTTTCCAATTCTTGAACATAGGCATTTGAAATCAACTTTGGAAACTTCCTGTTCTTAAATCACATAATGATGTTTGCAACATGAAACATAGGATATCTCACCTAGAAGAAAATGTTAATCTGAATCAAAGAACCTGATGTCATAATGAAATTTGACCAAAAATCGTTTACTAATCGTAAGAAAGAATCAAATGAACGTCATGTGAAACAGCAAGTTTAGCTTGAAAACAGACAGTTTAAAATTAAATTGTTTTGACTGCTAAAATGGTTATCAGGCGGAACCATCGCATCAATTTCTATTATGAATTGTTGAATTTTTTCAATTAAAAATTGTTGAATACGTTGAATTGAAAAAAAACTAAACCGAGAAATCCGGATGCTTGGAAAGATCAGATTCGGTTCTGAAAGCACAAGGGAGGTTACCCAGACTGTACCTGATTTGCAAATGACACCTAGAACTTTATTGAAATTCATTCTAGCGAAAACATCTTAACTTTTAAAGAAGGGTAATCTGATTTGAAGAACCTCAGGACAGAATGAAAATTGGACTAAATTGTGAATAGATTGAGTCTTAATTTCGCGATTCTTTTTAATCAGTTGGGATCGAACCCTGGTCACATATTTATCAGTTTGACTTGTTGGTCCGGTTGTGCGGACCAAAACGGGTAGGGCCGAAGCTTTGAATTCAGACTTCTAAACTAGAAAGATGATGACAAATGTGCTGAACTTTCGTCAACAAAGGAAATAAATGAGACGAATGAAAAGAACAGGAGATAATCGGATATAACAGCTGATTTTATGGAGACAAACGGTGTGCGAACTAGCACGGAAATCATATGATCTGAACAAAAAAGGGAATAACAATTGTGGAACCTTGATTTTAAAAGCAGCTCAGAAAAGTCATATTAAAGAAGGAAACGACAAGGTGCTACGAGCTTTCAGGAATGTGTCATTTTGAAAGGGGACTTTTTCAGAGAGAGAGAGAGAGAGAGAGAGAGAGAGAGAGAGAGAGAGAGAGAGAGAGAGAGAGAGAAAGAGAGAGAGAGGAGAAAAATGAGACACGGGAAAACTCGTGTGGGCAAAACACCTTGCGTCCTGTCTATACAATTTCACTTTAATTGAAAACGTAACCACAAACAGGTTGTTTGTGACACATTCTCAGACTAACGAGGTTTAAACAAAATACATAACAAACAATTATTCAGTTTTAACTTTCCACGTTTGTGAGAAAGTTATATGATGAACAGCTGACACATTAAAGGGGAGGACCTCGTAAAATTGATTTTTCAAAGTATCTTCACAATTATTTTATCGATTAGATATCGTTTCCACGATTCTATAACATACCCCTTTTAAATATTGTCGACTGCAAAAAGGGCGCGTTTACACGGCCGTTTTACGCGTTTGCCGCACGTAAACACGGCTAGAGTGGGCGAGAGAGTGTGGGAAATGGGGAGACGCAGAGTTGGCGGCAATTCAAATGGTAATTTCTCCAAATTTCAAGCGCTCCTAAAACTGTTCATTTTAAAAAAATGGGTAAAAGAGGTGTTTTCCGGAATCCTGGGAATGATCAGAAAATTTATTTTTACGCGGTCCTTCCCCTTTAATAGGAAAATTGTTGTATTGTGGCCAAAGTAGGCTGTTGGGGGCCCAGAATAGTCGGTATTTCAGCCTTCAATTAAATAAATTGGGGTGCCAAACATTTGTGTGTCCAGGCCATCATCATTAGAATCCCAGATAGGTTTTTTTTACTTTATTGACTTTTTAGTCATCACTTTTGAATTTTCATTGTTCCCGCCTGAAAAGACGCAGAAAACTCTGGTTATCTGACATGGTAGAGCCGCGAATTTCACACCTATACGCTATCGTTTGCCGCGGCAAGGGTAGTCCCACCGAAGAATTTTTCACTTCGACGAGTTGAAACCGAGAAAGAGATACAAACAAAAGAAAGCAAAGTTTTAAAAAAATATCTTTAAATCTTCATTTCCACTGATTCTGAAGCCCTTCGAAGTAAACTTCAGCTGACTTCTGAGGTGTAAATTGCCCATGTCTCTCCGTAAATTCCTCTCCCTGCTTATCCATTTTTTTCACCATCAGAAACAAAAGAGTAGTCTCAAAGGCCGTGTAGTAAGGTATAGTCTAAACAATCCCTTAAATTGTCTTTAAGAAATACCTTACCATCGCACTTAAGGTAATAATTGGAGCAATTTTAGGATCAATGTCATTCAGAAAGGCACGCAAAAGTGAGACAACTAAAAACCCCTCATTTGAGTGAAATTGTAAAATAAACTCACTCACGAAAATAGCATAGCATAAGAAATGGGTTACTGTAATTGGGACGAACATTTTAATGACGTTTATGTTCTCCCGTTTCTGGTACCTTCTACCAAGGACGTACTCCCTAAAACTTAAGGCCTTAAGAACTTAACGATTAAATACCCTTCGTGTTGGTTAGTTTTAGCCCAAGTGATTATAAACATTGTAATTGAAGAGACATCACAAAGTAGCACCAAGATGTAGAGTACGGTAGATCGTTCTTTAACTGAGTACGGTATTCCCATACAGGTAGCTCTCAGTTCGAAGGAATCATAGCTATGAAGAATGTAGATGGCAATTGAGGCTGATATAACAAACTGAAAAGAGATTTTATAGGAAGAAAAGAGTTCTACCACGGAGAGGAGAAAAGAGCATCCTATTTTGTTGCCAAAGTTTTCGTAAGTTCTTGCATTTGCGTAGGAGATCACTCTTTCGGCACTTAACATCACCTGAAAAGGATTTCTCTGTTTCTCTCTCTCTCTCTCTCGCTTTCTCTTTCTTTCTCTAACCATTTCTGGTTCATTTTGACATAATTCTACCCTGAAAAGAAACATATTAGAAGTATATACTCGTCGCCCATCGAGCACTGCTACAAAAATGCCCATTTTTCACCTTCATGCTCATCTACAAATGGACGTGATTGCGTCCTCATTCAAAAAATATTTTCGGTGTGACGCGCTTTTTTTTAGGAAAAAAATTAATAATCATTTTCTCGGTGCTTTTAGAAGGTATTTCTGTGTTTCTTGTTTTAAAAATTAACTTGTCAACATAAGAAACATTTAAAGTTTAATTTATGTTAAACACGCCCTTTTAAGCATCTAATAGGACGCATTGAAGTTTCAGTTGCCAGATTTCAATGAAAATACTGATTTGGGCTCATTTAAGCCTCATCTTCAGTCGAACTAATGTTGTAAGCAAAATAAATAAGACGATTCTGGTAAGCAAAGGTCCTATTTCCGTGTTGGAAACTGAAATAAGCTCCCACGGCTTTTGGCTTGCGCGAGAACTTGGTTGCTCTCTCGACAGTGCACGGCATGTGATCCCGTGGTGTAACGGTTAAAGCTGCCGTCTGTAGCCCAGTTAGCTTTTGCATACCGGTGGGTTCGGATCCTTTGTCATGTCATTGGCCCTGTTCGCTTTCAAATTTCCCGCCATGCGGTTACTGTAACCGGTCGTTCGCTCTGTCACTTTCTCTCTCTCTCTCTCCCTCTCTCAACCCCACCTGATTCACAACCATCGCTGAAACACAGAAAACATGAGCATAGTACAATGGAGCACAGTCTCCCGCCAGCTTGATGAAATCACACGGTTTTTCGTAAAACAAAACTGAGTGATAATGCACACCCTAAACTTGTATTATCATTTTATCTGTTGCCAATTACCGCAGTAATTAAAAAGAAAATACAAAACGAAGAGGTGAACACCATCTGACCAAAAACGAGGATCTAAAAAGGGCAAGGCTAACTTGAAAAAAATCAAATCATACTTTTGCGTTTGGATGAAAACATCCTCTTCTGAAGAATCGATTGGAAAACAAGGCCACCATAAATAAGGTGAAGAGACAGCAGAAAAATTGAATTGAGAGAATCACCTGAAGTTTCAAATTGAAAAATTGTTTAATGCAAAACAAACCAGATAAGCTGGGTGAGTTCCAGAGTAAAAACTACTTTTGCACTTGTCCTGGTAAAGCGAAGAATTTATCCCGAACATTGAAAATCTGAAAAAACAAAGATTTTAAATTGAAAAGTTATGTTTTTCGGTAAAAACTGAACAAGGAAGTTGAAAATGGGGAGGATGTTTGAGATTTTCAGAAGACAATTGTAGGTTGAAATAAGAAGATATAATTTCTGACAATGACTGAGTATTAAATAAAAATAACAAATAATTAATAAAGAGTTACCCAAAATAGGGTATTCAAGGCGTTATTCATTTTTGAAAACTACAGTTTTTACGCCAGGCCTGCACTGTGTTTACGACTGCTTGGCAGACACGGGTGGTCTTGCACAAGTCGCATTCAGGCGACGTTGGCGGCTTTTCGCGTCATCAATTCTATTTACTCAAATTATATTAAATTCAATTTTAATGAAATTAGAGTTAGCACTGTTTGATTTTTGTTTGTAAAAAGAGGCACTTTAAAATCACTTTTTATAAAATAATATACATTGGCACTGAGAACAAAGGAAGGGAAATTTTTGAGTGTACTAATATTTTCTTTTGAATTTTGGGAAGTAAAAAATCTGTACTAAAGAAAAATTGTTGAAAAAAACAAGTAGGTCTACATTTTCGTTAATTTTGTTTTACTTTTATTATTCTTAAACAAGGCTATTTAAACTTTTATGTGTAATTTAAATTTAAACAAAGGTAATTTATAGTAAATTGGGACCTTTTCTTAAATTATGTTATTATTGTTATTATAAAAGGTGTCTTGTTGACATTTTTAACCAAAGAAATTTCAATTTTGAACACACGGGAAGGGGTGATTTAAAAACAAGTTTCCTTGTCCGTCCATCCACAAAAATGTCAGATTTGCGACATGGGTCCGATCCCGATTTGATTTAAAGGGACAGTCAGGCGGCTTTTTCAATTCCTTTTCATTGGATACGGTCGGTTATTTTGCATAATCAAAAATGCTAAATCGTCTCGCGCCCTCCTCATTTCCCTCATTCTCTTATTCAAATTAGACTGCCACTAAACGCAGGACACATTGACCGTCCGGGCCATCTACACTTTCTGTAGATGGAAACCCGAAATCGGCCACTTCGAGGCCGATTTTCTCAAAAACTAGGGCTTTGCGACAGAAGGTCCCAAAGAGTTTTTTGTACAACTGAATTTTATCTTTCATATGAGACAAAGTTGCAAAAGCCGCCTGACTGTCCCTTTAAAATTTGAAAAATTATTCGCTTGTAGGCGAAAAACGGGGAAGATGTTTGAGCTTTTTAGAAAATGATTGTAGGTAAGGATGACTCTGAGAAGAAATAATTTCCTCCTTGGACGAGTGGTTGGGCATTTATTGAGCAATTACAGACATGACAAATAATTAATAACACATTGAAAGGGTCTTTTGACTTTTGAAAAATTAAAACCCTTAAAACTAATTTTAATAAAAGGGTTGTCTGGATATTTTGCTCAATTCAAACCTAGACGACATAGAATACTCAGAACACAGGAAATGTTCTTATGTCTGGGAAATGATGTTTTCTTCT
Organism: Oscheius sp. G VE-2021; assembly: GCA_022343465.1. Lineage (NCBI taxonomy): Eukaryota > Metazoa > Nematoda > Chromadorea > Rhabditida > Rhabditidae > Oscheius > Oscheius sp. G VE-2021. Next base: position 1,187,744 of record JAJQXH010000026.1, read on the forward strand.
AAAAGAAAATTATTAAAAACAAATGAAACCCACGTTTTCTGAAAATTTGTTCCGAGTTTGTAATAATTATAAGAACATTTTCTTTTTGAGAAACCAAGCACTACAAATATTTTGAATAATTTAAATGATAGTAAAAATTTTTTTAATTAATATAATAGACTAGAATCATTCTATTTTAATCTTTTCCCATCTTTCATTAAAACTTTTTGTGAACGCCGGGCATGCAGCCATGTATTTCTTTCTTTTTTACGGATAGGTAAACTTAAATCTAAAACGGCTAGCTTTTCATTTTAATTAAATGCGGGGGAGAGCTTGTTTCACGCGTGATTATCGGGTGAAACGAAAACGGGTCCTGTTCTGATCGACCAGATGAAATGAGCATTCTGGCTATTAAACGGAAATGTATAAAGTGTTCTTTGTCAATTCTCGTAGAATTTTGTTTTTGGAAATCCCTTCTTCTTAGAACTTCTAAAGTGAAACGTTCCAGTCTGCGTGACATCAGAACTTTTAATTTGGCCACGTTAGAATTGAATTAACCAGTAGAAAGGAAAAGTGAATATTTGAAACAGTGGAATGATGTTGCAAAACAGAGAAAGGAAAAAAGGGATAATTCCTATTCGACAGACCATCTCTAATAGAAGAAACAATTCCTGTTTTTCAAATTTGTATTTAAACGGCTATGAATAACTGATGACGCAATTAATCGTATTGAAATTTACATTTTAATCACTTTTTAATATCCATTTAAAAAACGTGGGACTGGGAATAGCTGGCTACGTATAACAGAACATGTTTTGAACCATTTGTCGCAACTCATTTTCTGAATTAGTTTAAGCGAAGGAAATGGGAACCAGAACAGTAATGTCAATGTCAGATTGGGAGAGGTGTTTGATTCCTCTTGAAAACAATCCAATTTTCTAAATTTATGTAATTTGATTTGTGTAGTTTAGAACGGCGTAATTTGTATAGAAAAGATTTGGTTTATAGATGGAAACTTATTTGTTGGAAAAATTAGAATTTAAAGCACTCGAAATCATATCTAGCTGAGATTTTTTAAAAATATTTAGTAAACCATTTTGTAGAGTTTTTGCTATTTAAATAACCTTAATTTCAAAATTATAAAAAAAAACCAAGAACTTAGGTCAGGATCGAACCCTGGTCGCGTGTCTGACAGTTTGATATAGATAAACCACCACGGCCCGGGCTGATTTAGGACAAGATAGACAAGTGAGCGAAACATAAGCTTGAAGTATGGTCAGAAAAAAATAAAAAAAGGGTAAAAATTTATTAGTTCTGAATTATTTTTTTTCGAGGACGACTGATAACAGTCAAAAGCATGTAATTTCACTACAAAAATTTGTTCTCAGGTGAGAAAAAAAACGTAAATGTTTAAATTACTGGAGAAAACTTTTTACAAAAAGCTTATATAATTTTAAACGAAATTAGAGATTTGCTTGTGGGGAGAGGGGGGGGGGGGGGGTGGGTAGCGACAAGAAAAGGAATATTTGAGAAAAGTTATGTTTTTCTAAGTGCTTTCTTTTCACAGGAAAAAATCTTTGGCTAATTCCAAAGACTATTTTCACAGTGATGTTTTCAGAATAAAATGTACAAAGTTCATTTGAAATTGAAGCTGAAAAGTTGTCAAATAACAAAATCTTCGAGCGGAAATCTCAAAAGTTTTAAAAGACATTTCACACAGAAAAGAGCAATAAACTTGTTATTGGATGGGGAATTCCGGGAAACAAATGAATTATGAAACGTATTTGTGGGCATTTCATATTCGAGGACAATAAAGTTTTTTTAGCGGGGGAGGGATGGTCATTGCATCTGCGAAGTGGGGGCGCGAAACAATGGAATGGTCTGATTTAACAGAGAATGTTGTTGATTAGATAGAAATGAAGCAGATGTTTTACTTCTTTTCTTTGAATAATAACGAAAAGATCTTTGTTTTCAAACAATCCTAGCTAACCTATGGCTGTTTTCAGGGGGGAAATAGTAAAATGTAGTGAATATTCTCAAAAAGTCCTAATAACTACAACCAGCTGTTTCTAATAACCAATTGAGATACAGTTGATTTATAGCGCTTTTTCATTTATTTAAAATAATTCTACGGTTGTTTTGCCAACATTAAGGTTGAGTGGTATTTGCCATACAACACCCAATTTGGCTTCTAATGCTGAGTATCATGCGAACCTAAACGGAATGTCAAATGAGGTGTGTTTGACACATGATGGCCTTTGCTGTTTTCCATGCGTGCTGATTGCTGAATTCGTTTAGAGTTGCACAGTTGAGTTGAAATTGAGCAGAACTCTCCAAAATAGGCATTTCAGCCACTTTCATGGATGAGCGGAAAACAATTCCAGGTGATTGAAAGTCTCACAGATCATGGTGCGAGTTTGAAACAAATTCAGTCAGCAATCAATGTGAGCTTGTAGGAGCGCGAGCATAAGCACGTGTGAGTGTGTGTGAGTGTATAACCACCTATATGGAATTTGTCCCGTATCACAAGAGTGTGAACGTGAGTACGTGCAAATGTGTGGGTAAACATGTGAATATGTTGCTACCAGAAAGAAAAAACCCGCTACGCGGGTTTTTACTTTCTGGGGTAGGCGGCTTTCGGCCGCCTGTGAGTTAATTTGCTGTTTATGAGGGCGGCCATCTGCCACTTAAATGGGCGGACTTCGGCCGCGTGAATAGGCGGCCTTCGGCCGCTCGATTTGGTGGCCTTCGGCCACTTGAATGGGCGGACTTCGGCCGCGTGAATGGGCGGCCTTCGGCCGCTCGATTTGGTGGCCTTCGGCCACTTGAATGGGCGGCCTTCGGCCGCTTAATTGGGTGGCCTTCGGCCACTTAAATGGACGGCCTTCGGCCGCTTAATTGGGTGGCCTTCGGCCACTTGAATGGGCGGCCTTCGGCCGCAGAAGTATCAAATGTACCCCATGGAAATTTTGAGGCTCATTCTAATTTCCTCACTTCCCACCGCGTGGCTGGTCTCTTACCCAAAAAATGGTGCTGCCCATATTTTTGCTTAATACGTTACGCTGCTAACCAACAAAGAGAAAACCTTCAATTGTATATAAGGACCAGGAGTTACGGCCCGCCTTCGGCGGTCCTCACTCCTGGCATGTGTGGAATCGGCACAACAGTAGCTTTCGTCTGATACTAAACTTGCTGGCATAGACAATTTCAAACAGGCGGCCTTCGGCCGCTAGGGAAGGAGGCCTACGGCCGCAGTGTTCGCAGCCTTCGGCCGCGAAACGGTGCCTGCGGTACCGCCAGCCGTACTTGCCCACCAACCGCGAGGAAATGGCCGGCCACTAAAATAGGCTAATTTCAAGACAACCATCGAGAGAGGGCGAGAGATGGGGGAAAATGAGAGAGCGCAGGTTATGCTAATTGTTACAAAGATAGAAACATATACACACCGTTTCTCAAATGTTATAAGCAGGATGATTTGAGTAAGAGTGTGGGTGTGAGGAAACCGCGTATGTGCGCATGTGAGTTTGACCTCGTGTGAATAGGAGTATGACCGCGTGCGTGAGAGTGCGTTTGCGTGTGCGTGTGAGTGTGAGAGCGTGTGCCTGTTTGCTTGTGTACCTGTCTGTGAGTTGTTTACTGTGGTTTGTAAATGACTAATCAACCGATACAGCTGTAAACAAGCAAGCAATGCGGCGCTAACAATTGAAGTGGCAGGTGTTCCGCTCTCAGGCACTACAGACGTTCTGAGCGTTAATTAAATCACAAGGAGGGCAATCGGAATCCTGCGTCACGTAAAAAACCAATTTGGAAAGGTCGTGTTTATGTTTAAACATTGAGCAACAAAATGGGCAATATGCATAAAAGTTCAATGCATTCACTAGGGGTTCAACGAACTGATTACATAGTAATGCTTTCAGAAGATTGAAATTTAAAAAATATTTTTATCGATTATGAAAGACTACCAAATTTATTTTTGCTGTCCATGCCTCACAATCACACAATTCTGGGGTTCAATAGAAGTCGTATTCCCCTCTTTTTTGAATGTCTTTTTGATAATTGTTGTAAAATGTGATATAATATTAATCCGATACGTACGATTGAGACAAATTAGCACAATTCCTCCCACCGATCCATATATGGAAACTAAAGCAAAGCAATAGAGCCCATATTCTGAAAGAATTCTGAAAATTGTCCTCTTTTTGGAATCATCCAACCTCCATATCCAAATACTTGAAACATCCAAATATACGAAATTCCAATACAGGGAATAATCACAACTATCAGGGGAACAGTCACTTGAAGGAGTAATTGTAAGAGAAGTTTTCTGTAAAGAATTTTAACGTGGGATGATTGTGCGCTTTTGGATATGATGTTGTTTATAGTAATGGCATATGTAATGATGAAAATAGAGTTAGATGCGCAGACGAGTAACATAAATGAATAGAAAATATAGGCATTCTCTAATGAATAGGCTGTCAGACGAGGAATTGATAGTAATTCCTTGGTTACACAGGAAAAATTCTGAAATTTTACGGATTTTTAAAAAGATCTCGTTTTGTATTCTATTTTTTTTCTTGTAGTCGTCGCCCAAGGAGCTTTCCTTAAAGGGGAAGGACCTCGTAAAATTGATTTTTCAACGTATCTTTATTATAGCTTCATTGAGTAGACATAGTTTCCACGATTCCGAAACATACCCCTTTTATTTGATTTGGACTGCATAAGGGGCGCGTTTACACGGCCATTATACGCGTTTGCCGCACGTGAACACGGCTAGAGCGGGCGAGAGAGTGTGGGAAATGGGGAGACGCAGAGTTGGCGGCAATTCAAATGGTAATTTCCCCAAATTTCAAGCGTTCCTAAATCGATTCATTTTGATCCAAAATGGGTAAAAGAGGTATTTTTCGGAATCCTGTGAATGAGATCTTGGCTTTTATCGCAAAATCAGAAAAATTATTTTTACGCGTTCCTTCTCCTTTAAGGGACAGAGCGAACTACCAGTTACAGAAACCGCATGGCGGGAAATTTGAAAGCGAACAGGACCAATGACATGACAAAGGATCCGAACCCACGGGTGTGCAAAAGCTAACTGGGCTACAGACGGCAGCTTTAACCGTTACACCACGGGATCACATGCCGTGCACTGTCGAGAGAGCAACCAAGTTCTCGCGCAAGCCAAAAGCCGTGGGAGCTTATTTCAGTTTCCAACACGGAAATAGGACCTTTGCTTACCAGTATCGTCTTATTTATTTTGCTTACAACATTAGTTCGACTGAAGATGAGGCTTAAATGAGCCCAAATCAGTATTTTCATTGAAATCTGGCAACTGAAACTTCAATGCGTCCTATTAGATGCTTAAAAGGGCGTGTTAAACGTAAACTAAACTTTAAATGTTTCTTATATTGACAAGTTAATTTTTAAAACAAGAAACTCAGAAAACCTTTTAAAAGCACCGAGAAAATGATTATTAATTTTTTTCCTAAAAAAAGCGCGTCACACCGAAAATATTTTTTGAATGAGGACGCAATCACGTCCATTTGTAGATAAGCATGAAGGTGAAAAATCGGCAAAGTTGTGCCTCATTTGACATTTTGGTCAAAATCGATTTTTCCTCTAGGGTTATTGCGCGCGCACCCGCGTTACACCATTTTATTCAAGCCTAAACCAAACCCCGTAAATTTTTCTATAGATCACGTCATGAAAACAAATTCTATAATGTAGATTAATCCAGGTTTTCCATGGTTTAAAGTTTGAGGATAACATTAAACAAAATTGAGCTTCCGTAACCCGACCTCTTCCGCAATAACCCGGACCGGCTTTCGATTTTGATCGATACATTCTGATTTAAAGCATGTCCTAAACATTAAAAACTTACTTTGCCACGTTCTCCAATATATTTCCCAGGATCCTCATTCAATATATACCCCTATAAGCCTGGCGCGGCAAACATAATGTAAATTCCTGCTATCGCTACTTTCCTCCTGAATGAATACTTCTTTTTCCCTTTTGTAGCCAAATATCGAAAGTCGAATAAATGAATTCCAGCCGCTTGTGCCTCTCCAGCCACCACAGTGAACAAATTGATCATGTCATTGGAGGAAATAAAATACCAGTTTTTCCACAATCCAATAGGGTAGATCATAAGGAATGGGAATAAGACGACTGGTTTGATCAACAAAGCAACCTTAAAGGGGAAGGACCTCGTGAACTTGATTTTTCAAAGTATCTTTATTATAGTTTCATTGAGTAGACATCGTTTCCACGATTCTGAAACACACCCCTTTTAGATGATTAGGACTGCAAAAGGGGCGCGTTTACATGGCCGTTTTACGCGTTTGCCGCACGTAAACTCGGCTAGAGTGGGCGAGAGAGTGTGGTAAATGGGGAGACGGAGAGTTGGCGGCAAATCAAATATCAATTTTCCTAAATTTCAAGCGCTCCCAATCGATTCATTTTGATTCAAAATGGGCAAAAGGGGTATTTTTCGAAATCCTGGGAATGAGATCTAGGCTTTTATCGCAAAATCAGAAAAATTATTTTTACGCGGTCCTTCCCCTTTAAAGTAAATTCAAATTAAGAAAAATCAATCACATAAAGTCAATTTTTGATTTGCAACTTTAAAAACTGTAATCTAACTACCAAAACATACCAATAGGTCAACAGAAACCGATAGAATCTGATGGTTTAGGAGGTACCACCGATAGGTGGCCATTTGGGGAGTAGAACGGAAGATGATGCAATACATTGTGTAGATGTTTATGATTGGGGAAATGATATCAATCACATGGAGAATGAATTCATACGAATTGAGGTTTATATAAAGAGGTGGGCAGATTATCATTCTGGATGAACGTTGGGGAAAAACGAATGCAGAAAAGTATAGTATCGTTGTTGTGTTTGGAGTCAGAGCAAAAAACACAATTTGGAGGGTCTTCGCTCACATTTTCCCATTGCGGAAACGGTAACAAAAGAATAGAAAATAGGATTTTCAGATTAAAGAAAAAACTAAAAACGACGCTAAAACATCAATGAGGTTTTCCTGCGGTGATAAGATTCAAAGTGAATGCCGTGGGTCCTACCAGAGAAACTTAAAGGATTCGGATCTGACCCATGTAGGAATTATTTACGTGCTCACTGTAAACCTTGAAACACGTTTTATAGAAATAGAACTATTTTGTTATTTATTTTCAATGATTTTAATAGAAGAACAATTGCCAGAACCCGCAATGTTTGTATAGTAAGATCCACGACCAGGGCGGGCCCGATTTTAAAAAAAATTGTTAGCTCAGTTCTCTTTAATGCAAATATTACCAATTCTGGTAATATTTGCGTTAGAGAGAACTCAGCTAGATTTCCTGATTAAAGGTGTGCTCATAAAGCGCGCGCCGCTGCAAATAGTACCGTAATCTCGGAACCCGCGCTTGCTGATGCAACCGGCACTTCAGTCGAGGTTCAGCGCTGACGCTGAATGTTTCTCTACTGAATTGACAATGGTTTTCTTGATAAACTGTAAGGTTAGTGTTCACTGATAATGTATACGGGTTTTGAACCCTAATAATGGGTATATCTGATTTTTCCAATCCCACAGACCTTGGGCTTATGAATTTTGGCAATTAATCTCTGGGACATTCTGTTTTGTGTGATAACACTGATTCTTTCATTTCAGAACTGATCTGTGCCGTGCTGTGGAAAAACTGAAGCTAAACTGCCACCTGCTGACCTGCGCCGACCCGTCGTACTGTACACCTGCCGGATCGTCGCTTTTTATTGTCCGTGTAAAAGGTTTAGTAATAAACTTCGAGCTAAATCTGAGGTCCGTGGGGTTTGGGGATGTAATCTGCTTGGAATGGAAATAACTACGCTCTTCTGCGGCTGGTCCGAGGAAACCACCGCTCGCATATGTGGACCATCCTCGTACGCGTGGCAACTGAGATCTTAAATGGCGAGCACAGCCGTTAGAAGATAGCTTTCCATGATCAACAATAAGTGAACAAGAAAATTCTCTTCTCTCTAGCCAATACAAGTTATCAGAAAATGCATCCATGTTATCAGAAATTCGAAACAACCACTTTTTCAAGAACTCATTAGACATCTTAGTTCAACTGTTCCACTATCTTATTAACGCCAGAAACAGTAAATGCAAAATCATATTTTAGATCCTTTAGAATACAAAAAGCTAGTTTCACCCACATTGATCTGCTAATGCATTGCAAGCAAGCAGTATACATTATGCAGAAATTATGCAATTTAAAAAAAATGCAGCATTACCATTGAAACGTTTAGAAATTTTGTAGTGTCCAGTTTGTATCAAATTTGTAGTACTTGCAGCGTACGGTGATAAAACTCTCTTTTTATTCAGAACAAGAATCACTTTTTTGTGATGAAACACAATTTGGATGATCGTAGGACACATTTAGCCATTTGGAAAACACACACAAACAATCTCATAGAGAACCTCCGCCTCCCAATTTCATGGTTGAGGTGAAAATGTCATTCTTCTGGTTTAACCACCGTGAAGATGAGGTAGTGTCGGGGGAGGACATCGACAATTTCTCTGCGCTCTCCTCATTCTGCCTTCTCTCGCACTCTACAAGATTGGCGGCTTTTGATCTACCGCATTTCTGTGCAGGACCATAAACCGACTATCATTTAACCAACAGAAGCAGCAAATACAAAATTATATTTTTTATCCTTTAGAATACAAAAAGTTTATTTTCGCCTACATGGCTCTGCTAGTGTATCCTTGTTACCAGCAACTCAGAAATACTGTATACGGTAGTAACTTTACCATTTAAAGTTCAGTATGTAGCATGTAGTTTCCCTATAGTGTAATAAAATTAGCATCACACCTTTGTAACCTTTAGTGCAGAAATTGGTTATTTCCAGCTTGGAAATAAAAAGCGCACCTGTTTTCTGTTTTGTTCGATTTGCAATTTCTTTCCGGGTAATTCTAAAAGATCATAAATAAATATTTTATTTACGAGCAGTGGTTTTCTCGAAAACATATTAACTTTGAAGCTGAAACAGATGTGTGCATGTCTCTCTCTCTCTCTCTCTCTCTCTCTCTCTCTCTCTCTCTCTCTTATTTTTCTCATTTTCTCTCTCTCAAAAGTCATAGAAACCATAGCCCAAACAGTCATCACAAAACTGAACAAGAATTGCCGCGTCAAATGCAAAAAAAGACAATTTGTCTTAACATCATAATAGCTAAATGGAATTTATCTTTCGCTCTTGATTGCGTAGACATTTGTTTCAATTGTGGCGTACCAGGAACTTTCTCACTTTTAAAATTCAGTTTTCTTAAAATCTGCCTTTTAAACATTGTTTATTTCATTGTTTAAAAATCCGGACACACTTTTCACGCTTCTCTTATTATCTGAAAAACAAATTGTTCGTTGAATAGACAAAATAAAATATGTCTATTGTACAATTTGATGACGTAAAACCTTCTGAAGTGGAATAAAACTGTCATTGTTAAGCGAAGTCTTTGTATATTGAAACATATACAAAATAATCCCACTTTTTCATTTGATGTAAACGATGTGATTCATGGGTATTCACATTGTTATACCTCTCGCCAATCCTAGTTCTTGGAAAAATGCTAATTCGTACCAAAATTATGATGTCGAAGTTAGAAATTCTAACTTCGACATCATAATTTTGGCATAAATTAGAATTTTTCCAAGAACTAGGATTGGCAACAACTATATGTTGTCGCCTTTGTTTGGAATACAAACAAAACAATCATTTTTCTAAATCATTTGCTTTCCACCTTCTGTCCAAACTGAGAGAATCCGATTTTGATTGGGTTTGAGTGGAGCAAAGCTGAATGAGACACACGCTCACGCTCACTCTCACTCACACACAGCAATTGCGTTAAAAATATATTTTAAAGCACACGTATGCAATTCTGCGTCAGGTTACATTTTAGAATCGCTGGCATAATTAAAACAAACTTTTCATAGTAATTGTTTCCTTATAGAAGTTTTAACAAACATTTCTCAATGGAGCACAGAAACTGTTGAACTCAACAAAAGCATCTAAATTAATTTTAAATGATTGCCGATATTAAATTTCTCTGAATATGTTTTAAATAATGAAGAACTGTAGGGTTCATTATCATTTTACATTATAGGTGCCCCAGATCTCTGCTGTTTTTAGCAACAAAAATGGCTAAAACAAAATTTTGATAAAGTTGAAATGTAGCTTTATAATTATTTCCACAGTTTCCGGCAACCAATTTTGCCTGATACCTCTTAAACGTAACAATTTGAACGTGAACTAAAAATTGTATATTCTTATGAACAAGTTTGCATCTCTCTCTCCCTCTTCCTCTCTCCCCTATCTCTCTGTCTTTCTTTCTCTCTTTCTCTCAAATTTCTCTTTTTAGCAATGATAACCTGTCCTCCACTTCAACCCAACCACGAAACTTACATCCTAATCCTGAGCATCCTCTCCGTTCTAACCCCACTAATCAACCTATACACTATGTACTGCATCATCTTCCGTTCAACAATCCACATGGCCCGATACAAGTGGTATCTCCTATACCATCAAGTCATCTCAGCCGCCTTCGACATTTTTGTAAACCATTATTTTATCACTTCCAATTTTAACTAATTTTCAGATTAGTTTAATCACTAAACCAGTGGTTCTTCTGCCATTCCCTGGAGGCTACCTGGGTGGCATCTGCAGAGATTGGCCATTTCCAAAAGTCCAACACGTAGTGATGATGTCATATGGATTTAGTGCTTCATCCCTCGCCGCAGCTATTCATCTCTTTGATTATCGATTTCTGGCAGCCGGTGGAATTAAGAGCTTCCCTCTACGACACAAGATTTTGCTATCGATCGGATATGTTGTATACATCATGCCAAGTTTCTTCTTCTTTTTTGTTTTAGAAGACCCAAAAGCTTACTTATTGGAGTTGCACAAGGTAGGGTGTGTAGTTTTACATGTTTTTTTGCCACATCACTCCATTGTTTTGATGCGCTTAGTCAATCCTACAATAAATAGCACATTTGAATCAATGGAGTGAAGTGGCGAAAACCCATCAATAACAACCAAATCAGTTGATGGAGCCTGAAGGAGAAAAAAAGGGCCCGGTCCCTTTAGAAATATGAGGTGAAATCATCAATCGATAATTGATTATCCATAGATGACATCATCAAGAATGATTTATTATGACGTCACTAATCGATAATGAGGACTCGTCGATTATCGATTGATGCATCACCGTGAATTTTATATCTCGTTTTGTGTGACTAACTTTCTCTTTTGAAAAATGTCGATATGTTTCTTGACACGGCGTTCCAGAACGTTGGAAATTTTCAAAATGTATTGTTTGGAACCATCTAAATGTAATGGTCTAAATCCAAACTTATTGCCACACCACTCTACTATTTCGCAAAATAGCCTTTGAATAAATCCGCAAAAAAGTTTCATTAAGGAATTCACGTGCTTCACAGAAGAAATCATCTCAATTCCCGGAATCTACACCTACCGACCAGAAAGTGTGATAAAAATGGTCTTCATTCCAGCCTTCTTCCTTCTTTCATCAATTCCTGTAGTTATAATATATCTCGTTTTTGCCACAAACAAAAATATCACTAAATTTGCTGGCTCACCCACCGTAATGCGAGTCCATAGAAGGCTCCTAATTACCCTAGTGGTCCAAGTGACGGTCCCTGTAACGGTTCTGGTGGTCCCAGCTTTTTTCCTTGTTTATATTTTTGCTTTCAAAGTTTTTGGCCGTGAAGGTTAGTTTAAATTTCTTAAATTTTGATTTAAATGAGCTCTTCAGAAGTTGGAACTATCATGTTAACAGCTATGTCAACTTATGGATCTACTGGAGGGATAATGTTGATTGCTTTGACTCCTTCTTACCATACCTTCTGGAAAAATTTGTTTAAGAAAGCTTCAAATGTGACTGCAGTAAATTCGAGTGTGAATTCACAACAGTCATTACAAATACAGACAGTCAACCCCCGCCTTACGGAGAGTGCGAAGAAGGCTTGGCCTCCCAAAGCAATTTGAACTCCACTATTTGATTAACTCAATCTAAGAATCATAAGTGTTTGAGGAAAACTGGAAATAAACAGATTTTGGTTAATTGTTAAGCAACCTGTCACTTGAGGATGATCACGTGTGAAAGTACATCATAGCACGTGATTGTGTGTCTTACCATATATGGAAAACACGTGTACGTGCATACGCGTGTAAGCACGTGAAAGCTTGACAGTGTGAACATGTGTGTTTGTTTTTGTTTGAATGTGTGTGTCCTCCTGTATGCATTCTTCCTCTTTTTCAGCTATTTCTGGATTTCCTTATTCATCTTATCTTTATTCACAAAACAAAAACAAAAGAAAAACTATTGTCACCGTCTGGAAAGCCATTGTGCCTAGAAATATTTGTTTAAGGGTACCGCTAGATGTAAATAGGCGTCACTCATTCATTCATTGACTCACTCGTCCATGAAATGTCAGCATTGTTTGTCGCAAAATATTTTGAATACAAAAAAAAACAACCATACTACATCTTTCAGCATTGCTTTTCTGCCGCCTGGAAGCCTGCCGTCCAAAATGATAGCCTAGGGTTTTATCTGTATAAATCGCGATTAATTTGAATGTTAGGTGCGGTAGAAATCTCACCAACTAAATTATCTATTCAATGCATGCCAAGGATGGTCGATTTAGTCACATTGACTTTCTCATTTTTCCTTTTGTGTGAGCAAAATATCGCCATTTTCACGCTCATAGCTCCATGACAGACAGAGTAGATCTTCTAACGGATGTGCTCGCCATTTAAGATATCAGTTTCCACGCGGTACGAGAATGGCCCACAAATGCGAGCGGTGGTTCCCTCGGATCAGCCGCAGAAGGGCGTAGTGATTCATTTTCCAAGCAAATTACGCCCCCAGACCCCACGGAACTCAGATTGCTCTCGAAGTTAATTTCTAAACTCTGTACATAATAAAACGGAAAAAAAACGACGATTCGGCAGGTGGCAGTTTAGCTTAAGTTCTTCTACAGAACGACGCAGTTCAGTTCTGAAATGGAAGAATCAGTGTTGACACACAAAATCCCAGAGGTCAATTGCCATAAGTCAGAAGCCTAAGGCCTGTGGGATTGAAAATCCTCACGGGTAAATCAGATGTACTCATTATTAGGGCCCAAAACCCGTATATCTTTACTAACCTTACAGTTTATCAGGAAAAACATCAGCAATTCAGTAGAGAACCATACAGCATCACTGCAGAACATCAACTAAAGTGCTAATTCAGAAAACGCGGGCCCCAAGATTACGGTAGCTATTCGCAGCGGCGAGCGCTTAATGAGCAGACCTTTGATCAGAAATTCTAACTGAGTTCTCTATTACACAAATATAACTATTTGTAGTTATAATTCGACGGTTTTTCACGGAAACGGCGACACAAAACTCTGAATTCCTACTTTCGATGTTCGAAACTAACTAGATCCATTTTTCAGAAATGATTGACTGTCCTCCATTACGCTATCACCACGATAACTACATCTTTGTTCTGGACATGCTGGCTGTTTTAACCCCAATCGTCAATCTCTTCACAATGTACTGCATTGTGTTTCATTCAACCGTGAACATGGCCAGATATCGATGGTATCTTCTGAATCATCAAATTATCTCAACCGGATCCGACATTTTCGTTAGTTCCCGTTCATCCTCTCTGTAAACTCAGTTTAGATCAGTTTCATATCCCAACCTGTCATGTTGCTGCCATTTCCTGGGGGATATTTGGCTGGGATTTGCCAAAACGGGGCTTTTCCGAATGTTCACTACGTAATAATTATGTCTTATGCATATGTTGCCTTTTCGTTGGCAGCAGCCATTCATCTCTTCGATTATCGATACTTGGCCTCGAGTGGAATAAAGACATTCCCTCTTAAACACAAGATTTTCATTGTAACCGTCTATTTGGGCCTTTGTCTGCCGGGGCTATCATTCTTTTATATTTATGAAGATCCAACAGAATATCTAACGGAGCTTCACAAAGTAGGTTTTTCCTTCATATAGACACGTGTGCACGTATGGTTGTGTAATCATGCGCGTGTGAGCTTGTGTGAGTGTGAATGTGAGCACGTGAACGCATGTTCAAAAATGTGTGCTGATTGTAAACTTAACGTTCCCTTTATTTTTCCAGAATTACACCTGTTTCACCTCAGAAATCATGTCAATCCCCGGTTTGATGACCTACCGCCCTGAAAAATTCCTAAAATTCGTCGCTATCCCAGCCTTCATTCTTTTATCAACAGTACCTATTATTATAATCGTGTTTGTAGTTGCCACAAACAGGAGTATTTCCAAGTATTCTGAATCTCCTACAGTAATCCGAATGCAAAAGAGGCTCCTGGTGACTTTGATAATCCAAGTGGTCGTTCCTCTCGTTCTAATGGTAATTCCCGCTTTTGGAATTGTAATTATAATGGGGTTCAAGATATTTGGATACGAAGGAAAGTCACACGTTTTCTTCGTTTAGATGAATCTTTCAGAGATTGGGTCCATAACTCTGACAGCTATGTCAACCTATGGATCAACTGGAGGGCTTGTTCTGGTTGCGCTAACACCCACATATCGTACTTTTTGGAAGAAAATGTTCAAAAAGCAAGATGAAGCTGTTTTTAGAAAGACTAACGTTAGTTCAAACCAGACTCCAAAGCCTTGATTTAATAAATTGTTTTTATGCATGTCTCATGTCTTTCTCTCTGTCTCTCTCGCTTTGTTTATCTCGACCTCTCCTTGTCTCAGTTTGGCCAATTTAGCTGTAAGCGCTAACCGCCGACCAAATGTCGTACGTAATTGCGTATCAATAAAAATTTTAAAAAAAAATTTAAATTTCGTGTGTATGCCAGTTTTGACTGGGTGGTCTGGGTAAACGGGCCGAAAAGAGACGTGCAAAAACTTTATTTAAGGGAACCGTCAGGGCTTTTTTTATAGTTCATTTTAATTATAGTTCATTTTAATTATACATATTTTATTATTTAGGTTTTAATATTCTATTTTCTTCAAATTGCCAGATAAACTAGAAGTTTTAAAATTCTCCCTTGAAACAATTCTTTCCAATGGCTTCCAGCAAACGGGCCATGCACACCTGTCGCCGCGCGCTGTTTACAGGACTGTATGCGGCATTCGGCAAGTTGGTGCTGTGCCAAAAATTTTTGTGCGGCAAACGGCAGCTCATTGTTCAAAAACTGAAAATCAATGGAAATTCAGTATTTTAAGTTGGAAAATGAGGAACCCTGACAATCGGCCCCGGGACGTTTGGTCCCCCCCATAGGGGGGACCAAACGTCCCGTTGGGGGGACCAAACGTCCCGCCTGGTTAACTGCCAGTGACCAAAGGTCACACGGGGGACCAAACGTCCCACCTACGAAATATATACAAAGCCATGCTAACTTTTAGATTGCGTGGCCTGCCCAGCCATTTTTAGTTATAAAATTGTAGTATTAATATTATACTGCTTACAAACAATAAGTGTTTGATAGCACGATTTGAAAATGTTTTCAACAATTAAAAAAATTGCTTTCTTGGCCAAAGTTACGTAAAACTAATATTGTGGGAATTTTTAAGAAGTTATCAGCTAAAACTTTAATTGGAATATTTTTTGTACAACCGCAAGCATAGTATTGGATGACATGCGCGCAAGGTTTTTGGGCGCGTTACGCTACCTATCTTTTAGAGAGTTGATGAAATGGACTCATCTTCTAAACAAACTTAGATCTACCTACTGTATACTTATATTTTAGGAGGAAACTCTGTAGGATAAAAACTGACTTCAGGAAAAATAGAAAAATAGAAGTTTAGGAACTACTTTCTTATTTATGGCAATGAATCTTGCGTAGTTTCATTTGGGTGGGTTAGATAGAGCCAAAATTATGGAGGATAGTAGCCATGTGTTTAAGAAAACCCTGAACAGAGTTTGAAGCATTTACCGCAACACGCTCCTTCACGGGGCGTCTACAACGGCTCAATTCCTATTTTCAAAGTAGGAGCGCCGGCACTCGATCGCGCCTCACTTTTGAACCCTTGGACCGATTTTTCGTAAGCTTATAGAAAGACACAGAACTTTATAAGCTATGCGCGCAGAATTTGTTTTATCGAATAACACTCAAATGATCAGACTTTTGTCGTAGATTTTGAGCTTGCCGCTATTCTGGCGTTGGAAGAAGTAAGGCACATTTTATACTCTTCTATATATTTTATAGGTATTTCCAAGTTCACATGTGGAAGGTTGCTCCTTTCACTTTGCAAGAGCAATGAACCGTAACTGTAACAGAATCCTGGGGAGGTTTAAAAACGACCCTGCTGTCGAAAAGTGGTTTTCACGGTTGCAAGCCCTTGTGTTCCTTCCACAGGTACTTATTTTAATTGTATTACACTCACTTATTATAATTTTTTTAGAAGCTCCGTGCTATGAGTGGACTGATGACTGCCCCTGTATCGACAAAACACAAACTTACTCTTCTTGTGTTGCCTTTTTGAAGTACTTTGAAGAAAACTGGGGAGTGAATGGGACCTACAACAATTTATGGGTCAAATTTGGAATAGACACAGTGAGGACACCAAACGTTGCGGAGTCTTTCCACAGGTAAAATAACATTAAGCAACTACAATATAAATTCAGTGTTCTCGAAAAACACCTTGCCCGCACAATTCAGCATCCTCACCTTGGGGATGTCTTAAAATTTCTTCAAGTCAGTCAGACTCAAGACTATTTCTCATTGAAATCCATGGAAAAGGTACAACAGATTATTACTTTTATTGTTATTTCACAGACCGAGGTTCCTCACCGACTGGACCCGCAGGACTCGCAAAGGCGTGAAATTATCTCCCACAAGATGAAAAAGTTCAAGGAAAGAATGAGGACCGACATTAGCCAAAGTGAAATTATCCTCTACTTGGACTCCTTCCACCATCACATAACAACCCAATTTTAACTTCTTAAATGTCTATGTAACCTATGTTTTTAAATGTCTTTGTAACCTAAGCCTTTGTTTTGGACTCAAACCTAAGAAATATGAAGTCTTCAATTTCTACATTAAAACTAACGTTTTGAGTTTCATTGTTGTTTATTGTTAGCAGACACACAAATAAATAAATGGTTTCTTAGCCCATATCTAAAGGTTTGTAGGGATTTGTCTATTTTCGCAGGTGGGACGTTTGGTCCCCCATATGACCTTTGGTCCCTCCCCTTCCAACCAGCGGGACGTTTGGTCCCCCCACCGGGACGTTTGGTCCCCCCTACGGGGGGACCAAAGGTCACCGGCCCCTGACAGTCCCTTTAAAGTCAGTCTGGCCCCTGAGAACTATTGGATTACTGTAGCATGCGAGAGAAAGTAACAATTTTTTAATTGGAATCACATTAACATCCAAAATCACTGCTGAGAAGTTTTCGGAGTCCTATTCGAATCAGAATTAGTTTTCTTGAAAAGAATTTTATTATTCTTTTTGGAAATTTTCCTCCAAACGTTGCGATAACTTGGAGTTAGGACAACCAGAACAAGCCCTCCTGTAGATCCATAGATTGACATGGCTATCAGGGTTATGGATCCAATCTCTGAAAGATTAATCTATAATAAGAATACGGATGTCTTTCCTTCATAGCCAAAAATCTCGAAAACTAAAACAAATACAATTCCAAAAGCAGGAATTACCATTAAAAGGAGAGGAACGGCCACTTGAATGATTAAAGTGATAAGGAGTCTCTTTTGAACCCGGATTACTGTAGCTGACTCAGAAAACTTGGAAATACTTTTGTTGGTGGAAATTACAAGCACTATTATTATAATTGGGACGGTTGATAAAAGTATGAAGGCTGGGATGCAAACGAAATGAATAAATTGCTCAGGACGGTAGGTCATTAAGCCAGGAATTGACATGATTGCTGAGGTGAAACAGGTGTAGTTCTGAAATGAAGAATGGTATAAGTCACGCGTCACGTACACACGCACAGGCACATTTAACTAAAAACGCACACATAGACACACATACACGTAATCTCACGGGCTCACACTCAGACTCACAGCCTTGAAAGCCAAACACATTCACGTGCTCACACGCAGATAACTCATGATCACACACTTTCACGCAACCTCACACGCAAGCATTATAAATGAAAACACACATTCACATGCTCACATTATCGCTCGCACCCACACGAGCTTAAACTAAGGTCACATTCAGTAAGCACACGTCCACACGTCCATTGCCATAAAATTACTTACATTGTGAAGTTCTAAAAGATAATCTCTGGGATCTTCATAAATATAAACAAAAGCCAGTCCTGGCAGACAAAGGCTCAAGTTTACAGTTGCTATGAAAATCTTGTGTTTAAGATAGGCTCCGCAGCCCCGCCCCTTTTTACCGCGCAAAACAGGCGGCGATTTCCGGGCCTATAGTCATAAAACGCTTCAAACTCAACTTTTTGCACTTTTGAAAAGCGGGAAAGACTGGCCAAGCAAAGATCTATTTGATGGTATAGCTTATGCAAACGGTTGTTTTTAAGGAAATAGTTGAAAAACGTCATTAAAAGTTGATTTTTCGATTTTTCGCGATTTTTGGGCATTAAAATGTGATGGCCCTCCCCAATTTCCATTTCATATGAAAATTGAAGTAATTTCAAACATTTTGAAAAAAGTAAATCTTGTTTTCAAATTGAGGTTCAATCACAGTCTAAATTCAAAGATGCCATGTTCAGGAGATAGCATATTTTAACGGAAATCTCGGGAATTTACGCGGTAACCATATGTTTTTATTTCATTTTATCAAATATAATACTGTTATAATTATTTTAAACACTTAATCATATTAAATGAGTTCAATTCCACTTCGTAGCACTAATTACAATGACATGACCTCAGCCTTCATTTTTACTAATTCGGGTAGAACTCGCTTTACAGGGGATGGCCTCTTTCAATTTCACTTGGTGCTTGTGTATAATGTAATTCGCTATATTAATGCAAAATATTTTTTTCGGTTTCGAATTGCGGTTCAATTGTTAAATCGTTTTAAATGATTTAAATGTTCAAAAATTTAATCCGCCGGATGAAAGTGCGCTCCAGTCGCACTCCTGGAATTTTGCCAAGAATTTCTTAGGCCGAATTTTAGGGTTAAATTTTTCCTATTTTACTTTTATTTTTTCTTTATTTACGTTAATTTTCTTATATTTTTCCATATTCGCCTCGAGCGCCATGGAGGAGCCGGATACCCCGCCAAGGAAGAAGTCCAAAGGTAAGTATGAGCCATTTGGCTTTATTTATTTGTTTTAATGGATATCTTACGTTTAAAATGGAAACTTAGCAAATTTAATGACTTTCCTAATTAAATCTGTTTAAATCCAGGTATTTTTTTTATTTATTTACTTTAGTTTTCTTAAAATGGAACAACCCCGATGTATTTTTGCGAAATATGTCGGTTTCACTCATTTTAATTGAAAATGGTCCTTAATTCGGGTCAGTTTTTTCAAACTGTTTTAATTTGTAGGTTTATTTCTGGTGATTATTTGGTTTGCTGGCTATGGAGATAAATGTGAGTAATTTAACGACCTTATTGTTGAAACCGAATGGCAGTCAACTGACGAGCCCCACCATTCGGTTTTAGTGATAAGTTTAATTTGTACTATTTTTAATTTAAATTTAATTTATAATCAGAGCACATCGTGTCTTGGCTTTGGGGGCGAAACACGATGTGCTTCGTTTCCAAGCCGATTTTAATTTCAATTTCAGGTACAGTACGAGATAGGGAAGACCAGAGAGACCAGCTGTTGAATGCCCATTTGGTAGCTCACGGTATCGACGTTAACACCTTGTGTGGCGATAGGATGTTAACTGAGGTGTCTGTGGGCTGCCTATTGGCCATTTATCGGCGATCTCTGTCTTATGCGGAGGCCTGGATTACCATCAACAGGCTCTGTGGACGGACTGCCTTCCCCGATCCCACCCGCATCTCCCGCTTTCGGAAGCTCATTGGAAAGAAGACACCAAAGAAAGGTGAAGTGTGGGGATCCTCTCTGGGGGAGAAGTTGTCCGTAGCTGATTTGAGGCTAAACGATGCGCCTGGTTCTCGAGGCATCAAACCTGCCGATGATCCAAATGAGACCAGTGTGACAGTGCAGACTGTCTGTCGTGAAAAGTCTACCCAGACTTTGATGGTTCAGCCAGCCACACAGCCCAGTTACAGAAACCTTCAGCGCCGACTCCAGCGAGCGATGAAAACCAACGAAAAGCTTAGAAAGAAACACAAAACCGTTTCTGATAAGCTTTATAAATCTAGCCTCTGGCGTAAAACCCATGCCGTGAGTAAATGGCCGGCTAGAAATCTCAGATAGAGGATTTCTTCTGAAGTTGTTCGTTTGAGGGAAAAGGTTAGCGAGCTGGAGTTTGTCGTGCGCTTGTTGGAAAACACTTCTGAACCAACCACAATAGAAACATTCGCTGGTGGGAGGTTTACGGAGTCCATGGTGACCTGCGTGTTGGAACTGCAGGTGGCATCGGTGGCCGATGAACAAATCCCCAAAGTTCTTCAAGCAGTTTCAGCTCTAGCTGGTGTCCGTTTCGAGAGGATTCCCTGCGCTTCGACCTGTAGGAACCTGTCTCTCGCTGGTCTTCATCTGGCTCAGGCGCAGATTGCTGAGAAGCTGCAAGAAGTTGTGGAAAGTGGTGGATCACTCTGTGTCCAGTCAGATGAAACCACGAAGGACAGGAACAAGCTGCAGGCGTTCGGCTTTGGCTACGCAGGTACGGACGGTCCTTCAACCCTTTTTCTAGGGTTGTCCCGGGTTGCGGAGAAGTCGGCGGAGACGGCTTACGAGGCTCTGAAGGAAAAGCTGTCTTCGATCAGCGACGATCCCGCGTTCGTGGACAAGACCCTGACCGCAACCACCTGCGCCATGTCTGACCGAGCGGCCACACAAGTTAAGTTTAACAGCATTGTTGGTTCCTACAGGGAAGAGGCTCTGCCCAGGGCAATCTCCAATTGGGAAACCTTGTCATCAGAACAGCAGCAGTGCCACAAAGAATTCTCTGAATTCTTCTGTCAGTTGCATGTCATTAGCAACCTGACAGACGTTGTACTGCGGTCACTTGCAGAGCACGAGACGCTGCATTCTGGTAACAAGGTGGAACATATGCAGCCAACAGTACTGAAGGTCATCAAAGAAGCTGCGAGGTTTCTTGGCCAAAGGTCGTGTGGGTTGCATGGAGTTTACCCTGTGTGGGAGGCCTGGTGTAGGAGCAAGGGGATTGAGAATTTTGCACTTCCTTCGTTTCTCGGTCACCGGTTTAACATCGTTTTCCTCCTGGCAGCTCGGATTGTGTACCTTCTTCCACATATTCTTCAATTCCTTGAAGAATGCGGTGTTGACAAACCGGAACTCATTGAGATATCCGGTTGGTTGTTGGACCCTCTCATGGTGTCCCACCTGCAAGTGCTCGGTCTGATTGACCAAAAGATCACAGGGCCATTGTGGAGGTTGTGTGAACATTCCGAACACATTCTGGAAACCTGTACATACGCTACTAGTCTCCGTGAATGGCTGCAGCGCGTAATTTCCAACCCTTTAGACTACTTTTCAACTTCCTTCCCAGTCTCTTCTAGCACCCCAACTGACGAATCGACTGGGTATCTTCTTAGGGCGCTAGAATCCATCCCCCCAACTGAAACAACACTCCAGGCTGTCTTGCTGGTTCTAACGGCCTGTGAGAAGTACACATCCTCAGTTTTCGTGGACTACCTGCCCCTTGGCAAGTACCATGGCAGGGATAATTTTTCGGAAAGAACTAGCTGCGCGCCCGCCTCTAATCGCTCAATCGAGTCCTTCTTTGGCTTGATTTCATATATGCATTCATATTCTCCGAACATGAGGCTTGTGAGAATGGAAGGTCTTGCACTTATGAAAAAGAATTGCACCATGGAATGGTTGCTCTCGCAGCCACCCCATACTCGTGCAGAGCTTATTCATGATGCAAGAATCCACATTAACACAATCAAGCAAACCTCGTGCAACGAGAATGTGAATGTTATGAACCAAATTCTGAAACTTGCGCTAGCGAAAAAAGCGAAACGGGAGGAAAAGAACACGGCTGAAATGAAGGAACGTGCTCGCCTGACCGGACTGATTATGGAATGGGGTTTCTGGCAAACTCCAGCTCATATGAAGGTCGGTCTGGCACCTAATTCTCAGTCACTGAAACCGACAAAACAACGTGCTGCTTTGCAAGCACAGATTCGGTTTCGGCAGAAGGTGATGATGCAACCGGAACCTCGCTCTGGTTTGTACACACTTTCAGCCAATAAGGTTCCTTGCTCCCTCACCGATCTAAAGGCCCGCCTTCTAGAGCTTCTCAATCACGATCAACAATGTCTTCAAATTCTCACAGGTTCTGACGCCGACGATCTCCCGGGTCAGCGCATTCTCCACCGATTCAAGGACGACGATGGACAGGTCAACGCGTTTGAGGGAGAGGTTGAGAGCGTCGAGTGCCGAGGAGAAACAGGACAACCTATGGTAATAATTCGTTATTCAGGTTACGACATTCCCCACTCCGTTTCCCTCGCCGAACTCCGTATGGGCCTGGCCAACGGCGACGTCTCTCTTATCGATTAGTTTTTGCTTGTCATTATATTTTTTTCTTGTAGATATCTTTTTGTTTCTAGTCTGTGAATATCTTTTAAATGTGGTTTTTGGTGAAAGAATATCGATTTTAACCTTATTTCTGTGATTTTTTGCCCTTTTTTGCCATTTTTAGGCATTTTTCTGTTGATTAATAAACATTTTGGGCTATTCTATGTGTTCATATGTCTTAATCTATGTTCTATAGTGTATTTTAAATGAAAACAGTAAAAAAATCCTTTTAAACGAGCCAAAAATCAATAAAAACGGCCCATTTTGACCCATAGCTGCTCCTGCCAGTCGCCGCCGGAAGTGGGCGTGGCCTATCCGCCCGCGTGCCGCCTGACCTGATTTCGCCGCCGATGGGCGCCTACTTTGACGAACCACTACTTCCCTCAACCTGAACCAAATTCCTTTTTTCAAAAAAAGTTTTCTTAGTTAGGCTTAGCTCTTTCCAATGAGCTTAAATTCGATTTGGTAAACAGTATTTGAAAAATTCGTTGTGGAGCCTAGTTTAAGAGGAAATCTCTTAACTCCACTAGAGGCCAAGTATCGATAATCAAAGAGATGGATAGCTGCAGCCAATGACAAAGAAACAAAGACATATGCCATCATCATTACATGTTGGACTTGTAGAAAAGGCCAGTTTTTACAGATCCCCGCCAAATATCCTCCAGGAAATGGCAACAGCATGACAGGTTTGGAGATGAAGCTGATCTGTAAGAGATTTGAGAATTGGGTTTAAAGGAAAATTACGAAAATGTCAAATCCGGCTGCGATTAGTTGATGATTCAGAAGATACCATCGATATTTGGCCATGTTGACGGTTGAATGGAAAACAATGCAGTATATTGTGAAGACATTCACGATTGGGGTTAGGACAGCCAAAATGTCCAGAACTAAGATGTAGTTTTCGTGTTTATAACGTAGTGGTGGGCAGTCGATCATCCCTGAAACTGTTGGATTGATAATTTGGAAGGAGATCACTCAAAATGCAACCCTTCTATCGATTTTTTGGGTCTGGGTTACGGTATTGGGTGCGGGGTACTGTAAGTCTGATCAGCCTTGTAGAAAATTAAAAAGAAAACTATAATGTTAAAAGCAATGAAAATCGTAGGAAGTCGATATTCTGCTTATTTTTTCTTAACGTTTCCAAAGTTTCCTTTTTAATTTTTATCAAGTTTGAGCAGACTTACATTATCCCAGTACAATAACCCAGATATAAAAATCGATAATTGACTGTAGTTTTGCAATGTGTATCTTTGAATGCTCAATTTAAGCCAATTCTAAGCAGTTTTAATTTATATTCCCAAAAGTAAAAAGGACCCTATCAGACATTGCATGTTTTAAAAAGATGATATTGTGAATTGTGGAGGAAGAAAAAGTTTAATTGAAACTTTGAAACATCGAACGATAAAAAAGTGGATAAACAATTTCAACATATTTGAATCTCAAACGTCATTCAAAAAAATTAAATTCGAAGGCGGCGGAAACTAATTTTTTACGCGGGGGAAACAATTGGAATAGTACAATTTTGAAAACAGTCCGTCATTTGACCAGCTGATTGTTCTTTTAGACCTCAAAGACGGCTATCTGGCGTTCTTCAAACGCTGACAGTGGACGCTGAATTTATTTTTACAAACGACTTGTACTGTGTTTACACGTCAACTTGATGTTTCTTGCAAAGGCGGGAATGTTGAGATTTCAAATAAAACAAAGCTGATAATTGGCTTTTGGCTATTTTCAAATTTCACAAATGAAGCAACCTGGAAAACAAACAGAATGTCTGAAACCTGCGGAGACTGTCTGATACAATCATTGTTTTGACCAAATCATGCTTCAGTGGCCTTTATGATAAAGTCAGATTTGGTCAAAACAAGAAACAAAAATGCCAGAATTCAACAGTGATGTAGATATTGTTTGTTTCCAGATGTAGCTAAGGAGTGGGCTAACGAATTTACGTACGCCACGCAAACTCACATGTAGCGCGTGTATGTGCTTTTTTACACTCGCACAAAGAGAGGAAGGAATAGAGAGAAAGAGAGAGAGAGAGACAGAGAGAGAGAGAGAACATTTTTTTACGGAAACATTTTTTTCATTTGTATCGCATTAACATTTAAAATCACTTCTGAGATGTTTTCGGAGTCTGGTTTGAACCAGAATTAGTTTTTAAATGTGTGAAAAAGCGAATCGCAAAGAGAGTTGTGGTTTGGATTGTAGGAATTGATAAAAAGAGAACAATAATGTTTCGTAATTGAATTGAAATTCATGAAAAGCGAAAAGAAATCGCTGTGAAAAATCTTAATTTTTAAACCTACAGCTATTTCGTAAGAAACAAAAAGATAACCAAACCACCTCAGCCTTTCTCAAAAGCAAAAAAAAAGTCAGGATAGGCAGAGAGAGACAGAGCGAGAGAGAGAGAAAGAAATCATCATATTGAGGGGGATAGTGACACAGGAAGAGAGGGACGGAAAGCAAAAGAAAGTGGAGAGAGTAAAATGTGTGTGTGTGCGTGTGTGCGTGTGTGTGTTGATGCTGAGAGCTAATTAGGAAAGAAATAGAGCAGGAGGAGTGAGCCAAACGTAATCAAACACCAGATCAAGACACCAAGAAAGCTAGCTGACCATAGAGAGAAACAGGAGATCGGCAAGAGGGTAGAAAGATCAGTGTTTTTTCCAACGGTTTTTAGAAAAGGCTGAGGTGGTTTGGTTATCTTTTTGTTTCTTACGAAATAGCTGTAGGTTTAAAAATTAAGATTTTTCACAGCGATTTCTTTTCGCTTTTCATGAATTTCAATTCAATTACGAAACATTATTGTTCTCTTTTTATCAATTCCTACAATCCAAACCACAACTCTCTTTGCGATTCGCTTTTTCACACATTTATTGTTCTCTTTTTATCAGTATTCTAAGAATACTTACATTTAACTATGTATGTTTAAAACATAATCAATTTTTTTTTACATTTTTTTTCTGACCTTGTTTAGCCGCTTCAAATCCACCGAATCCGGTACCAATTAGTGTTTATTTCGGCCCGCCGCTTCGGGTCAATTTGATTCTGTTGCGGCCGAAGTCCGCTTGGTTTCTATTGCGGCCAAAGGCCGCCTTCTTTCAATGGCGGCCAAAGGCCGCCTTCTTTCAATGGCGGCCGAAGGCCGCTTTTTTTCAATTGCGGCCGAAGGCCGCCTTAATTCTGTTGCGGCCGAAGGCCGCTTTGTTTCTAATGCGGCCGAGGCCGCTCTGTTTCTATTGCGGCCGAAGGCCGCTCTGTTTCTATTGCGGCCGAAGGCCGCTTTGTTTCTATTGCGGCCGAAGGCCGCTTTGCTTCTGATGCGGCCGAAGGCCGCTTTGTTTCTAATGCGGCCGAGGCCGCTCTGTTTCTATTGCGGCCGAAGGCCGCTTTGTTTCTAATGCGGCCGAAGGCCGTTCTGTTT
This sequence comes from Oscheius sp. G VE-2021, assembly GCA_022343465.1. NCBI lineage: Eukaryota > Metazoa > Nematoda > Chromadorea > Rhabditida > Rhabditidae > Oscheius > Oscheius sp. G VE-2021. Next base: position 1,213,795 of record JAJQXH010000026.1, read on the forward strand.
CTATTGCGGCCGAAGGCCGCTTTGCTTCTGCTGCAGCCGAAGGCCGCTCTGTTTCTAATGAGTCCGCTTCATGATCCCTCCCGGTCATTTTTCGCGAGGCAGAGAAAAGAGAAATCGATTTTCTTCCTTTTAGTCATATTACTATTTCTGAAGGCGCTGCTAGTGCTACGATTGTTAGACTACGATAGTTACGATAGTGCGGTTTACTTACGTTTTAACGTTTTAACGTTTTACTTAATGTTGTCCGGAAACGGGGAGTATCCTTTTAAACTGTTATGTACATTTATATATGTACATATTCTTAACAGAAATATAAAAAGCAAAAAAACAAAAATATAGAGGATCCGACCTCCGGACCGTCATGTTTGAAATTGGACGCGCTGCCCCTGCGCTATAGTGACGCTGGAGCATTCATGGGCGGCCGCGCTTATGTATAGCGCCGCCTGCCCCAGTACACGTCTACCGTGGAGATGGCATAATAAATGTTGGTAAATGGTTGTGCGGATATTTTTAGCGAAAAGTTGATGAATGCATTTTTGAAGCTGCGGCGGGCCAAAATGTACCATTTTACCCTATTTTTAGAGTGGTGTGCCAAAACCACTTGACAGATTTGGCTGAAAGTCTACGCGCCGCGACCTGCAACAGGTTCCGGTATGTGGCCAAAATTTCAGCTCGATTGCTTCACCCGTTCGCTCGTACCAACACGATATCGCACGAACGGGAGACATCGGCGTTTTTTCTAACCAGCCGCATCTTGGAAATTAGCATAACGAAAACAATATGCTAATTTCTAAAGTGGGAATCGGTTCAGTTTTGGATGCTGAAAACGATTCTTTGATCAGAATTGGGAAATATTGATTTCCAAAGGAGCCCGGGCAATTGGAAGTTTGGCCGCCCCCGCACAAGACAGTGGAGGAACCAAACCACCGCGCAGCGCTTCGCGCTGCGCGCAATAAAAACAATTTCATTATTCTTTTTAAAAATCTTCCTCCAAAAGGTGCGATAAGTTGGAGTTAGGGCAACCAGAACTAGTCCTCCAGAAGATCCATATACTGACATGGCAATCATTGTTATGGATCCAATTTCTGAAAAAAGGTTAAAAATAAAAACAACCAAAATCAAATTTCCCTTCATAGCCGAATAATTTGAAGGCCAGGACGAATACAATTCCAAAAGAAGGAATGATCATTAGAATGAGGGGAACAACGACTTGAACTATCAAAGTTAAAAGAAGCCTCTTTTGCATTCGGATTACTGTAGGTGATTCAGAATACTTGGAAATACTTCTGTTTGTGGCAACTACAAGTACGATTATTATAAATGGGACGATTGATAAAGTGATGAATGAAGGGATGCAAACGAATTGGATGTATTTGTCAGGACGGTAGGTCATTAGGCCAGGAATTGACATGATTTCTGAGCTGAAGCAGGTGTAGTTCTGAAAGAAAAGATGGGTTACGCACACGTCACTTCACGTACTCACATGCAGTCATGCGAGGAACACGTGTTCACGTTTTCACACGTTAACTCACGATACACAGTCACATGCTCACACTGTCTCTCACTTGCTAGACATGCATGACGAATCACTCACGTGTGCACGTGATTACTTTACGCGATCACATATTCACACGAGATCACACTCAGCCTCACACTGCTTGAACACATGTCCACGTGCTAACACGCACACACATAAATGTCACTCACGAGTTCACGCATATTCAAGTGAATGTTCTTGCTCACACACAGTCACGTGGGCTCGCACTCACCCTCAGCTAGTAACTAACATATTCACATGCTTCCACACCTGAGCGAATGTGAGCTTGCTTCAGCAAACGCCACTCACGTGGGCACGTGCAAACGCCCATCAGTTCAAAAACGCTTACTTTGTGAAGTTCCATAAGGTAGTCTTTGGGATCTTCATAAATATAAACAAGAGCCAGTCCTGGCAAACAAAGGGTCAAATACACAGTTGCAATGAAAATCTTGTGTTTAAGAGGGAATTTCTTAACTCCACTCGACGCCAAGTACCGATAATCAAAGAGATGAATGGCTGCTGCCATCGACAAAGCAACAAAAGCGTATATTATCATAATTGAGTGTTGCACTTGCAGAAATGACCAATTTTTACAAATCCCAGCCAAATATCCCCCAGGAAAAGGCAAAAGGATGACAGACAGTGGGAGTTGTTGTTGCGGGTATGCTTCAGTGAAAGAGGCCGTTACATTTGTTCGTAAACAGAAAAGAAATCTTTTTAAACGTTGTAAAGTAGGACTCTTTTGAAGCCAAAAATTACCAGTGGTACACACAAGAATACAAACATACGCACAAGTGCTCATACTCACATGGCACGTACTTCACATGATATTTCACTGATTCACGTGGTCACACGCACACTCGCACGATGAGTCACACGTTTATGCGATCACACTCACACATATTCACACTAGCACTCGCATGGTAAGTCACACATTCAGGTTGCCACACACATACTCACGTGTGTGATACTTCCACTGGTTCAAATTTACATGACGTGTTCACATGCTCACACGCACACTCACATTGACATTGTAAAACGTATTTTTACGTGTACACCATTTGAAACTCACACACGAGTTACATACGAGCACTTACACTGTTATGTTGAGTTTTTATCTGGCAAATAGGTAAAAATGAGATATTTTATAACTAAATATTAATGATACACAATTCAAAAGCGTTTTAAAAATGTTAAATTAGAATTGCAATAAATACAAAATGTCGATTTTGGAGAATGACATTACCCTACCTGAAGTAGTCGGCTTCGTTCCTTTCTTGACGGCGACATTGCGTAGATCTAACCTAAAACAAAACATGAAAACTAAAAACGGAGAAAACACAATAACGAATAAAATAATATTTCTAAAACGTTAAATTTAAGAAAAAGTAAGTTTTCGAACGAAACTTAAGTATGTTTACACTATTTCACTGAACAAAACGGTTTATATATTCAATAATTAAATTTTTTTAAACATTTTAACTGGAAACCAATAAATAGAAATATAAATACAATAAAAACAAAAAAAAACAAATGAAAAAATAAATCTGGCAGGCCATAGCTACAATTGGCGAGGGACAAGTGGCGAATATCCAAATCGGTTCAACGTTGCGGGACCCAATGTACCTTAATCCTTTAACTAGCCGAAATCTGCGATTGTCCGTTGGAAAGCAACCACAAAAGGCGTAAGATGTGGAAAAAATGTGGCTCAAACCCTTCAAAAATTGATGGTCAAATCTTTGAAACCAAAGCTAAATAAGTTTGCATTTTAAAATTGCCCCCATTTATCCACCCTCCCAAAATTGCAAGTGCAAAAGGGTCCCCTGCACCCTGCGATCTCCGATCTTTTCGTGGTTTCGTTGTTGCGAATGGCCCCATCGACCTATCAGCTGTCTCCTTTTTCCTCTCTTTTTGCCCTCGCGCTATCTTTCGAAATGTTGCCTTCCCCGCCGCCCCCGAACTGTCTCATTTAAAGGCAAAGATCCGACAATCGTCCTTCCGGTTGCAGTTCCTTTCTTCCGTTTCTATTGTTCATCTGGAACTCATCTTGCCAATTAGTTCCCGAAAAACAGCTGTGTCTTTTGTTTTTTCCGCTTCCTGCATGTGTAAGACACATGCAGTTCTTCCCGCAAGTTAGTTGGGCACGTGCAATGCATGGATGTTGCGGGAACTGGAAAAGAACATACCCTTTTGATCTTCTGATTCTTCTGATTCATGTATGAGTTTTCAATTGTCTTTGCCAACAATTGCCGTATCATTCTACTGTTTCAATGCGGGTGCTCACATTCCCACTTTTTGTTTATAAATAGAATACTCAGCCAAGCTAACATAGAAAAACTCAGGGTGGCCCGTTTACACGGACCACCCAGTCAAAACTAACAAACACGACTAGGGTTCGATCCCGACCGGCGCACTTTATTTTTCTCAATTGAAAACTTATTAGATAGACTGTTAGTACTACACAGTCTTTTTCGAAGTTAAAACAATACTCTGAGCAAAGGACCTAAATTCTTTTAATTTGACACTTTAGGTAACCGGGTCACCGATTTTGAAAATTATGTCTACAGTCAATTCATTCGTTTTGATTTTGACAGAAATGGCCAAGTGCATCTAAAAACTTTAAATTACTTAAATTTTGTAGGCATAAAAATAGCTCATATCCCATTTCTCGTACCATTTCATATCCCATTTAAAATAATCGCATATGGGTTAGGGTTATTCTTGTATACTCGTCGCTCATCGAGCACAGCTACAAAAATGCCCATTTTTCACCTTCATGCTCATCTACAAATGGACGTGATTGCGTCCTCATTTAAACAATACAATTTATTTTATCAGTGCTTTTAAAAGATATTTCTGTGTTTCTTGTTTAAAAAACTTAACTTGTCAATATAAGAAACATTTATAGTTTAATTTACGTAAAACACGCCCTTTTAAGCATCTAATAGGACGCATTGAAGTTTCAGTTGCCAGATTTCAATGAAATTACTGATTTGGGCTCATTTAAGCCTCATCTTCAGTCGAACTAATGTTGTAAGCAAAATAAATAAGACGATACTGGTAAGCAAAGGTCCTATTTCCGTGTTGGAAACTGAAATAAGCTCCCACGGCTTTTGGCTTGCGCGAGAACTTGGTTGCTCTCTCGACAGTGCACGGCATGTGATCCCGTGGTGTAACGGTTAAAGCTGCCGTCTGTAGCCCAGTTAGCTTTTGCACACCGGTGGGTTCGGATCCTTTGTCATGTCATTGGTCCTGTTCGCTTTCAAATTTCCCGCCATGCGGGTACTGTAACCGGTCGTTCATATCGGCCCAGTTTTCCGGCTCGAAAAAGTTCTGACAAACAATTCTGTGTCATGGACTATTTTTGGTCTATTTGTGACGTTCATTGAGTTTTCATGGGCTTATTACTTCCGCAGAGGTCAGTGACGCATTCCAACCGAATTTAAGAGCACTTTCATTCCTGTGACGATCAAGCAATGAATAATTCCGTGTTTCACGGCAATGTTGTTTGACGCTTCCTCTTTTCTCAATTTTTTTTTTCATTTCCCCCTTCGTAGTCAATTTCCCGATTTCTGTGTTACCCTCCCGCTGTTCCAAAGAAAGCATTTCCTGTTCGGGCGTTCTTTGAAAGCGGGGCAGTCTTTCGAGCGTGTTTGTATGTGTTGTGTACATCTGGGAAGGGACAAACGGAAGCCACAAACAAACCCAGAGAACGAGCTCGATGGAGAAATGCACGTGTGGAGGATGATGTTGGAGATCGAGATGGTTGCATCATTCCGTGAGAGATTCTTGCAATGACATGACAAAGGATCCGAACCCAGCGGTGTGCAAAAGCTAACTGGGCTACAGACGGCAGCTTTAACCGTTACACCACGGGATCACATGCCGTGCACTGTCGAGAGAGCAACCAAGTTCTCGCGCAAGCCAAAAGCCGTGGGAGCTTATTTCAGTTTCCAACACGGAAATAGGACCTTTGCTTACCAGAATCGTCTTATTTATTTTGCTTACAACATTAGTTCGACTGAAGATGAGGCTGAAATGAGCCCAAATCAGTATTTTCATTGAAATCTGGCAACTGAAACTTCAATGCGTCCTATTAGATGCTTAAAAGGACGTGTTTAACGTAAATAAAACTTGTTTCTTATATTGACAAGTTAATTTTTTAAGCAAGAAACACAGAAATACTTTTTTTTCGTAGGCCATGTCACAAATCCACATTTTCACACGTACACACTTGCCTTGAAACCCCAATAATCTCTCCTTTCTATCTAACTCCCTGGAGTCCTTCGGGCCCTTTTGTTGTTCCCTCCCTTCGTGCGTGACTGCCACTTCCCCAGCCTTCTAATTGTTCTCTGTGCGTACTCCCCTCGATTGTCCTCTCTTCCACTCTCCGCCGGCAGTGGAATATAATATCCCTCGGTTGTCCAAAGAACACCCTCCGCTGTTCACGTGAACTCCCTCCTCCGCAAGAACAGCTGTGGTAAATTCGGCCGAGGACTATGGTAGCCGACGAGTAAATATGTATACTGTGATCGGAGGACTTTGACATGGGGTGATCCCCGAAAAGATGATGAAAACAACTTTCGGTTTCGAGAAACTTCGTCATATTTGTGGTCGATGAGCGAAAGATATTCTTTTTATGCATGTTTATGCAGCTAATCTCTAGGAAAGCCAGTGACAACAGCTTAAATCTGAGGATATGTGATGCAATTGGAATCAAGTAAACTTTAAAGCTGGGATTTGCAAAATCAGTAAAACAACATTCCGTCACAGCTTTTTATAGACATCTTAAAGGGGAAGGGCCGCGTAAAAATAAATTTTCTGATTTTGTGATAAAAGCCTAGATCTCATTTCCAGTATTCTGAAAAATACCTATTTTACCCATTTTGAATCAAAATGAACCGATTTAGGAGCGCTTAAAATTTTGGGGAAATTGTAATTTGAATTGCCGCCAATTCTGCGTCTCCCCATTTCCCACGCTCTCTCGCCCACTCTAGCCGTGTTTCCGTGCGGCAAACGCGTAAAATGGCCGTGTAAACGCGCCCCTTTTGCAGTCCAATTCATATAACAGGGATATGTTTCGGAATCGTGGAAACGATGTCTACTCAATGAAACTATAATAAAGACACTTTGAAAAATCAATTTTACGAGGTCCTTCCCCTTTAATTTAAAAACACCCGAAGTAATTGAAAACCACACGCACACACATACACTCGCATAGAAATGAAACACTTGATAATTTTCACGTGCTCATATTCAGCCTCACATGTTTAATGCACATTCACGTTTTTCACACGCACACTTACATACTAGGACACTAACACACTCAGTATGCACCACTCACATGTACACGTCCACACGTCCACACGTCCACAACTACGAAACACGCTCACACTTTCTATCTCATTCGAATCATCATCGCTCCCGTTTTCAGTTCTTTGACCAGTTTGGCAGAAAACCCCGCTGTTGCATAGACCTTGCAAATGCAACCTCGTCATTCTTCTCCCTTTTATTGGTCCCTCGACCATAAGAAAGTATGCTGTTCAAATCCCTCATCCCGATAACAACCCCTGATTGCACCTTCAACATTTGCAATTACCCCCGTCCTACATTAATCTCATGTCTCGTTGATGCAGAATTACCTTGTCCCATAGCTAACCACAAATCAGCCGGATTCCTTTCCCCGTTTCCATTTGTAATGGGCACCGATCCGTGGGAAGGCGGCGGAAGGACGCTGGTTGCAGGACCTTTGCTCCGTGAGAGAAATCGGCGTAAAAATGCAGCGGCCGCTATTTCCAGCGGCGCATCAAAGAGACTAATAAGAGGATGATTGGTCTTTGGACGGTGAAAAGAAGGGTTTGAAAGATGAGAACAAACCAAAAGGAACGGTTTCTTAGACCAAAAGTTTCTTTCGAAAGAGAGAGGTCTTTTGAAAACTTGCAAACGGAAGACCAAACCCACTTTTTGCACATTCCAGTTCAAAACCTCAAACATCCCACGACCTCTCGACCGGGGAAGCCTTTTGTTTGACCCTGGCTTCGAAAAAGTAAGTGCAAACAGCGGCGCTCTCTGGTTTGCTCGCATTGACGTCAGTGATTTTCGATAGAGCCTTTTTCGGCCGACGCGTTCCCGCCGAATCCAGTCATCTGGTGGCTTACGGGTGCGAATGAACGCAGAAAAGGGGGATGTTAGGGATTCTTGAGATCAGATGGGCCTTTCTTTCGGGGGGTAACTGACAAGAAGACATCGAATTATGTGAGTGAGTCAGTGATAGCGGTAAACCCCTTAAAGGGGAAGCACCCCGTAAAATTGATTTTTCAAAGTATCTTTATTATAGTTTCATTGAGTAGACATCGTTTCCACGATTCCGAAACATGCCCCTTTTATATGATTTGGACTGCAAAAGGGGCGCGTTTACACGGCCGTTTTACGCGTTTGCCGCACGGAAACACGGCTAGAGTGGGCGAGAGAGTGTGGGAAATGGGGAGACGCAGAGTTGGCGGCAATTCAAACTACAATTTCCCCAACATTTCAAGCGCTCCCAGTCGGTTCATTTTTATCCAAAATGGGTAATAGATGTATTTTTCGGAATCCTGGGAATGAGATCGAGACTGTAATCAAAAAATCTGAAAAATTATTTCTATGCGGTCCTTCCCCTTTAACAATCCCTTGAAACCCATAGATCCCCGTTGTCCCATCCTACTCTTCTCTTTCTTCCTTGTGGTTGCATCATCTCCCGCATATCCTCGCTGTAATACCGTCCTTTGTCCCCCAGACGGCTGATTCGGAAGGCTAAGTAGCGGACCTTGTCCCCTCCTCGCATCATTGGCATCTCGAGTGAAAAGCAGCCATGTTGACGCATTCCCCCTTCACGTGAATGTTGCGTGATGTGATATTTGGCTACATCGCCTATGCAAAAAAACGAAAACATTACGCAACTGATGGAAAATGGCTAGCGATGCATGATTTTCGCCAATCGCTTTCGAAATTCACTCTTATCGCTAGCGGAAGACGAATAGAACCGAGAACACGTAAACGCTGTGCAGACAATGCGTAAAAATGGAAATTTCTCGCAGGTACCCTGAAATGCCACATCAAAATGAGATTCTGCAAAATTGTTGTTCGGTAAACACACACGCATTAGTTTTTCAATTGTTGGCGTAGGTAGTAATTGTTTTGACAGCTGACTATCCATAGTTGATGGAAAAGTTTACTATATTGGTCACAGTTTCCTGGACAGTCGATCTTGTTTAGCAATCTAAATTAAGATTATAACACTTTAGACTGGTCAAATTAAGCTTTGTGCCGTTTACAAGGACCACCCAGTCAAAACTGCTGGACCACCCAGTCAGAATTGTCAAACACGCGACCAGGGTTCGATCCCGACCGGATCACTTCATTTTTCTCAATTTAATATCGATTAGATAGGCCTTAGAAGTACTACAAAGTATTTTGCTACGTTTATAAAAATAAAATGAGCTGAACCTAGTTTCCCTCATTTAAAGGGGAAGGACCGCGTAAAAATAATTTTTCTGATTTTGCGATAAAAGCCTAGATCTCATTCCCAGGATACCGAAAAATACCTAATTTACCCATTTTGGATCAAAATGAATCGATTTAGGAGCTCTTGAAATTTGGGGAAATTACAATTTGAATTGCCGCCAACTCTGCGTCTCCCCATTTCCCACACTCTCTCGCCCACTCTAGCCGTGTTTCCGTGCGGCAAACGCGTAAAACGGCCGTGTAAACGCGCCCCTTTTGCAGTCCAAATCATATAAATGGGGAATGTTTCAGAATCGTGCAAACGATATCTATTCAATAAAATAATTGTGAAGAGACTTTGAAAAATCAATTTTACGAGGCCCTCCTCCATTAAAACCTTAGCTCTTGTCAAATGACAACAAACGCTCAATTGCGTACAAAAAATGTACGAAATCCTGCGTCAGGGTCACATTTGGATAACTAGGATTTGCGATGACTGTTGAACTACTGTGAAAACCAGAAACATTTAAAAATGGAACGCCATTCCCTGAAAGCAGTTCACGTCACTCTTCGTTCTTGAAGACCATTCTCGAAGATTCAGTGATGTTTCAATTGTGTTGTCTATTACGTGCCTAAAGTGAATCAGCAGCCGCTGGTTCCGGTTCTCCACCTGTTCTTTGAAGTCTTCGGGGCTCCCCCTAACAGCCTCGTTTTCTGCCCCAATTGCACTCTTTGTTTGTGTATCCCACAAATAGCCTAATGCTCGGCCGAAGTACTCCCATACGGTGGATCAGACCACCCAAATTGCACGGAAGGCATTGATCAAGTTGGGCAATCTTCACCAAAATGGCCATTGTTTCCACATCATTCCACTGTTTCAATGGAGGAACTTGCCATTTGAACTTTGCTACCGGAAATATTGGGAATCCCCCTGTCAAAATGGTGTTGTTTTTGCGTCGGGGTGTTTTCCGTGCGGAACGCCGTTCCCAGACCACGCGGCGTTGTATACAAAACAGACGGCGTTGTGGCGCGTGACCGAAGAAACAGTATCGCTTATCACGAGGGTAGATTCCCTTTCAGCCACAATGAATAAACAAAGGGGAACAAACAGACTGTTTTGATGTGGCTTCTGTGGACAACAGTCTTGTGTTCTATGATCCCAGGACGGATTTTGGATTTTTGGCCCAGGGTAGATCAAACGATCGTTGTGGGACCCAAATAGATTTTAGAAACTTCGCCCATCGAGCACTGCTACAAAAATGCCAATTTTTGCCAAATCTTCGATGTGACGCGCTTTTTTAAGAAAAAAATTAAAATTGATTTTCTCGATGCCTTTAAAAGGTTTTTCTGTGTTTCTTGTTTTAAAAATTAACTTGTCAAAATAAGAAACATTTAAAGTTTAATTTACGTTAAACACGCCCTTTAAGGCATCTAATAGGACGCATTGAAGTTTCAGTTGCCAGATTTCAATGAAATTACTGATTTGGCTCATTTCAGCCTCATCTTCAGTCGAACTAATGTTGTAAGCAAAATAAATAAGACGATTCTGGTAAGCAAAGGTCCTATTTCCGTGTTGGAAACTGAAATAAGCTCCCACGGCTTTTGGCTTGCGCGAGAACTTGGTTGCTCTCTCGACAGTGCACGGCATGTGATCCCGTGGTGTAACGGTTAAAGCTGCCGTCTGTAGCCCAGTTATCTTTTGCACACCGGTGGGTTCGGATCCTTTGTCATGTCATTGGTCCTGTTCGCTTTCAAATTTCCCGCCATGCGGTTACTGTAACCGGTCGTTCGCTCTGTCACTTAAAAAGCTCGTTGACCGCCGCCGCCTTTTGTGTCCTTGCCTTTCCAATCGAGAAACATCACAGTTCCAAAATATGATCTTTTCATTTGCGAAGCATTGTAAGACGAGAAAGTGTAACTGATACTCTTTGCAGCCAGTAGTACTTTTGTGTAATTGGAAACTTTTCAGACATCGTATTTTCAGAGGTTTAACAATGACTACCGATTTTGATAAAAACCCTATTAAATATGATTCAGATTTTAAGAAATCCTAGATAATCTTGCTGCATAATAAGACCAGCCAAAACAAAAGAATCCCTTTTTTTCTCCTCAGACGCACCCTGATTACGCCGTTCGGTGCATTAATGCTCCCCAGGGGGAGCTAATTCGGTTGCGATGGACTCTTAACGCCCTCACGTGTTCATTTGACGCAGGCCGTCTTTCGACGGGTTCAAAACAACCGAAATCCGATTTTGGGGTTGTTTCTTTCAAGCCACACACGGCCCAAATCAGATTACGAGAGTGGGATCCGACCCATGGTCGGTCAGAGAACTTCCCACGTGAAGGGACATTTTCACACGTGCATTTCTGCATCGGATATGGAAATGATGGGATTTCATTTGCAGATTGGAAAAGAGAGGCCTTTCAGCTTGCAAAATGAGACAAATCGTCTGATTAGACATTTTTCGTGACGGGACCTTTAAAAGGTAAGATCTTTAGTTTTACCTTTTTTAAACCTTTTTTTTCTCTGCGTCAAGGGTACTGCGTCATTTCAATGAGTCTTCAGGAGGCGAATCATTCCATTGAGACTTAAGCTTACTCACAAAACCAAAATGTCATGGAAAAAATGTATTTTTAAAGGTTTTTGTTAGAACAATAGAATTACTGGAATTCTAAGACGGCGCGGATAGGAATAAACTGGTGTTGTCAAAGAAAATCAAGAAATCTCACTCTGTCGCCGAAATTAGGCGAGAAAACAATGAGCAAACACGACCTTCTGTGTTACAATCTAGTTTTTAGTTTTCTATCAGTTGATCGGGAAAGCCAAGTGAGGCCGGTTGGACTTCCAGTTCCGGCTGGTGTCATGTACCGGAAAATATCGAATCATGGTTATTAGAATAGACTTTTGACTAGGTGGCCTGTGTAGAAAGATCGAAACCGAACTGGGTGGTCCATCAATAACCGGGTGGTCCTTATACCGGACCACCCTGGCGACGAGGTGTTCTGGAAAGATCCAGATGGTCTGGTATTTGTTGGTCCAGCTAAAAAGACCACCCAAATCTACCTGTTACTACGGAACGCTGGGGATACGATAAGAATTTACTGGGTGGTCCGGGTTGCGTTGGGAGATCCAGTCTTTAGTTACTGAATGGGTGTTTCGGGTAGGAAGAACGTAATGAACAGACTAGGTGCTTTAGAAAAAATTAGGTAGCCTAGATGGCCTAGCTTATTTATTACTGACTAGGTGGTCGAACATTTTTATGGGTGGTCCAGATGGTCGAAGTGTACTCGATGATATGCGTGGTTTAGGTGTCATGTACTGAATGGGTTGCCTATTAAGAAATAACGTAACTGACAGGGATAGCTGATTGGTCGCCTAGTTAGGTGAGGTCGTCTTGGTGGTCCACGTTACAGTTACTTGGTGGTCCATGTTTAAAGGGAAAAGACCTCGTAAAATTGATTTTTCAAAGTCTCTTAACAACTATTTTATTGAATAGATATCATTTCCACGATTCTGAAACGTACCCCTTTTACATGATTTGGACTGCAACAGGGGCGCGTTTACACGGTCGTTTTACGCGTTTGCCGCACGGAAACACGGCTAGAGTGGGCGAGAGAGTGTGGGAAATGGGGAGACGCAGAGTTGGCGGCAATTCAAATGATAATTTCCCCAAATTTCAAGCGCTCCTAAATCGATTCATTTTGATTCAAAATGGGCAAAAGAGGTATTTTTCGGATTCCTGGGAATGAGATCTAGGCTTTTATCACAAAATTAGAAAAATTATTTTTACGCAGTCCTTCCCCTTTAACAAATTGCAATCACTTCTCAATGACTATGAGTAATCCACCTCCTTCCCTTACGGTCGTTCTCCGTTTCCTCCTCTTTCTCTCTGAATCAGTCGTTTTCGCAAGGGCTCTGTGGGCGCACGCATCGTTCACGTGCAGAGCAGCTGGCCCCGCCCTCCGCCCGCCGGCTGCCTCGAAGCCCGCTTTTCACTCCTTACCAGCTCCCATTCCCCTATTTCCTTCTTCTATATATCCTTATTTATATTTAATAACCATTTTAATACTTGAAAATCTTTAAAACCAAATTTATGAGTCAAAAAGCTCAAAAAGGCAATAAAAATCCCATGTTTTGCCTATTTTCTCATGCATCACTGCAGCGAATTGGATTTTTATGGCGCGTTCACGTGAAAACCACGAAAGTGATGTTTACTTTCCGTTTCACTAATTAAAATCGGCAAAAACGGAAATCGAACAAGAAAAGTTCGGAAAATCAAGGCTGCCAATTTGCAAGACCCGTCGAGAGAGGGCAAACTTGAGTAGGCGGCGCCGGTAATTGACCAAACAAATATTTAAAAAAAAAACAGAATAAATAGTATTAAAATAGATTTAAAATGCATTTTTCGCTTTTTTAATTTTTAGAAAATTTTCACGCGGTAGTGCAATGCGTAGAAGTTGAATGCGGCACAAATTAGCCTGGTTCGACCTCTCTCGGCGAACTTTAATTTTTTTTAAATGGGAGAACAATTAAGTTAATTTAAAATATCATTAAATTTAATGAAAACCATTTTGTTTTTTTCCTCCTTCCTGTTTTTGCGTTTTTGTTTTCGTATTTTTCTTTGCGCGTCACTAGATCGAAAACATGCTTCAACCGGGCTTTTTGTCACAACAACTATTATGTTTTGGAATTAGAAATCTCAAGTTCAGACTTCAATAAATACGATTAAAAAACATTTTTTGTTATATATGGGGTTGTTTCCCGTTCTTGCGTCTTTCTAAGCTGTCATTTTGCTTAATTGGACTCTTCTGCCCTTTTGAAAGGGCGTCAGACGATGGGAAGACGTCAGAAAAGGCATAGGAAGCAGAAATTAGGCAAAAAGACAGACATCTGTGGCTGTTCTTCTGGCTCTCGGCAAAAGAAACGCTTGCAAAACAAAAAAGACCGTAAAGGGATTCGAACCCGCGACCTCGCAGGCGGCAAGCTGATGCACTACCACTGAGCTATGGGCGCAGCAGAGCTGCGCGGCTGCGGTGCTCTTATGTAGACGTGGTGGCTCGGCCGCTGTATCGGCTGCCTTTTTCTGCCATTTGCATTGTCTCAAGACAACGACACGGCTTTACTCCACTTTTTAAAACAGTCATAAACATTTTCTAGCAGTTTCAGCTATCGTTTTACAACGTCTGCCGCCCGGTGCAGATTCTGCTTCTAAAGATAGGGCACAATTGCAGCGCTCAAATCAAGCTCCACTCTTTTTCTTATCCTTTCCCCCCTTTCACGTGAAATTCGATGCCCAAACTTTGTCCGAAAGGATCACGTGACTTTCCCTCTGCTATCGCCTGGAGCTTAGTCTTATCTCCCCCCGTCCGTCACTTTCTCGTGGAATTTCCACCCTGCTCCCCGCAAACAGGGAAGATAAGCGTGGGAGGTGAGCCGGAAGAGGAGAATTGACCGTCTGGGGTAGGAATCAGTCCGTTGACTCGCCTGTGTCTACGCCAAAACACTTTCGGAAGCCGATTGTCGCCAGCCGAAAAACAACTTTATTGGGTCGGCTGATGCACGTGAATGATCTCAGCTCCGGTATCTTCTGGAGATTTTGGCTTTAACGGGGTTTGAATTGAGCTGGGCAGTAAAACAAAGACTAAAGGTTCTCAAAAACCGATTACGGTATCTTTGGGGCTAAGATTGCGACTGTAGACATCAGGAACAGGGCCGAGAACGATCAGATCAGAGTGATTTGGACGTTTTTGGGAGGGTCGGACATGTATTCACGTGATCACACTTAGGCTCATCTGATGTCATCACATGTTCACGTGCTCACACTCACACTCACACGGACATTCAAATGAGAAGTAGCACATATTCAAGTGTTCATACGAACTCACACAAGCTCACCCCTCGAACTTTTACGGGCTCACACGGAAACGTAATTGATAGGTCACACATTCGCATGTTCACACTCACACTCTCACGATATCACACTCACCTTGATTGAAAGGCCACACATTTTCTAACACGTGCTCACACTTTCACGAGATCACAAGATATATGTCACAGCTACTAGCTCACATGCTCTCACACATGCTGGCACTAACAATCACACGTTATTTCACTCGCACTCACATAGGTCGCACAGTCACGGGTTCACTTGTACTCACACGAACTCACACTCACTGATGAGTTACACATTCACGTGCTGATCCATACTCACGCTCACACTCTCACTCACACGAAATCACACTCATACTCACATGAACATGATAGATCTCACGCGCACACTTACATGTGCTCGAACTCATACTTACATGGAGGATATACATTCACAAGTTCACACGCACATTCATACGTGCTCACACTAACACGATCACGGATTCACGATCTCACGCGTACACGTGAATGGCCTGATTGGACCAATCTTTCGCTCCCCAGACGACCTCGTTGCCCTTTGGGCCGAGTGCGTCACGAGGCCCTGAGCCATTCCAATGAGTTGTCTTCGGCAGCGATTCATCCCATTGTGACTAAAGTTTATTCATAGAAATCAAAAGTTTCACGGAAATAAATGTATTACGTGCAATTTGAAAAGTCCCAAACTTCACACTTCAGATTGATTTGAGGTTATTTGCCCCTTTTCTCCCCTCTGCCCTTTCCCCTTGGCACTCGGCCAATGTTTACCAAGGATAGAACCACACTTTGTCAGAGACAAAGAGTCCCGCATGTGAAGATCACGGCATATTGACGCAAGTCCTGTTTATGAGTTAGAGTGCTCTGGGGTGGACTTGGCACGGGATCCCAGTGATGTCTGAATTCTGGGGCTAAAACACAACAGTTTTTTGACAAAACACTGGTTTTCCTGAGATAACATGTTGACCGTTAGATGGAAAGTGTCTGTTATGAAAATTCAGGGTATCCCTTGGAAAACAAGATTGTCTTGATCAAAGATATTGTGCTTGCAGAAAACTTCAAAAGAATACGAAAGTAGACAAAAAAAGCAAAAGAAAAAACCTCAAAAGGATCCGAACTCGCGACCTCTGGCATACGTGTCGGACACATTACCACTGCACCAGCGCGCGGACAGAGAGGAACTGGGCGCGGCGGGTTCATTAGACAGCGCACGGGGTATGCTGATTTCGGCTCTTATAGAACACCTCTTGCCCTCAATTCCCTGCCCCCCCCCCCTTTCTCCCGAAACGACCTGTCCTTTCCTCCAAAACATCTCCTTGTTTCATCCTTCTTCTTGCAAAAATTGTCGATCCCCCCGTTGCAACTTATCAATAAGTCCTCCCTTCGACCCCATAAATCGCGAAGGAAACTTGTTTTCTCCGGGAATACCCCCCTAATTTTCATCACCCGGTTATTTATATCCGCCCAGAAAACATGTTGACCACTTTTGAAAGTAACCGTGTTGTGGCCTTCTTCGAAGGGGAAAGTCCATTCCAACAACAGCAGATTAGCCTTGGAGCACACTTTCTCACTCCTCCCCTCTCGTAAACACTTGCCTCCGGCTCGTGGATTTCACATGTTGCGGGGGAGACACTTTGTCCCCTGTGGAGGATTGTTGTTGTGAGTAATGAATGAGTGATGGCCAAGGGCTGGGAGAAAGATCAGGGGGAGGGGCAGAAAGAGACGATATAAGATACTTCGGAGGTCTTCTAGAGCTCCATACTTTGTCCTCTCTTTTTGCCTTGGCAGGCATTTTGCCTTTTTATCTCAACATGCTGAAAATGTGATTTTCCGGTTTGAACTTTTCATTGTTCACGGCCATGTGAGACCTTTTTTTCTGGGCTGACTAAGTCCCGCCTGAAGACATTCGGACCTTTGTGGGGAGAGACAGAAAGGGCAATGAGTACGTTCTGGGGACAAAGACTAGATGCGAGTGAACACGTGATTAGTGAGTGAGTCAGTGAATGAGTGCGGGCGTGAGAGATTGAGAGAATGAGAAGCAGAAACAGAGAGTTTGCAAAGATCTTGCCCTCATTTCTCTGAAGACCCCTCTCTGCAATTAAGGACAGCAATTGAACCTTCCGCCGGAAAGAGAGGAATAAGACCAAAAGCCGAGGTCAGTCACGCGCCTTTGAATGAGGCCTCGGTCACATACGATTCTTTAGCAGATGAGGGTCAGAGAGAGAGAGAGAGAGAGAGAGAGAAAGAGAGAGAGAGAGAGAGAGAGAAAGAGAGAAAGAGAGAGAGAGAGAGAGAGAGAGAGAGAGAGAAAGAGAGAGGGAGAGAGCTGCCAACTGTGCCGGCCCCTGGTGAGAGTTTAGGGTTACACTGGTTCCCCGTCTGTCTCTTGCATGACTGATCTCTGGCAACCAAGGGCTGTCCAAGACATTTTTCTTGCCCGTCGGTGTTCAGCACT
The DNA here is from genome assembly GCA_022343465.1 of Oscheius sp. G VE-2021. Lineage (NCBI taxonomy): Eukaryota > Metazoa > Nematoda > Chromadorea > Rhabditida > Rhabditidae > Oscheius > Oscheius sp. G VE-2021. Next base: position 1,231,171 of record JAJQXH010000026.1, read on the forward strand.
ACGTCTCCTATCCTTTTAAACATTGGGCAGTTGTGTCACTTGGTTAGCAGCGCAACGTTTTAGGCAAACTTTTGACCAGCCGCATTTCCAAGGAAAGAGACCGGTCAAGCGGTGGAAAGGCCTTAAATGAGCATGAGCCTCAAAATTTCCATGGGTTACGTTTGATACTTCTGGGGCCGAAGAACCGTAAATCCCGCGGCCTTCGGCCGCTCAATCAAGCGGCCAAAGGCCGCCTTTTCAAGCGCCTGAAGGCCGCCTCTTCAAGCGGCCGATGGCAGCTCCAATCAAGCGGCCGAAGGCCGTCCATTCAAGCGGCCAGAGGCCGCCTATCCAAACAACGAAAAGGCTCAGAGGCGGCTGAAGGCCGCCTTCCCCGGAAAGAAAAAACCCGCGTAGCGTGTTTTTTACTTTCTGGTCATTTTACATGTTCTTCAACAAAACACTTCCTTTCTTCGCAGGGTACGATAGCCATTGAAAAAACCTGGTGCTTTTTTAAGAAGAAATTTAAAATTGATTTTTTCGGTGCTTTTAAAAGATATTTCTGTGTTTTGTGATATAAGAAACATTTAAAGTTTAATTTACGTGAAACACGCCCTTTTAAGCATCTAATAGGACGCATTGAAGTTTCAGTTGCCAGATTTCAATGAAAATACTGATTTGGGCTCATTTAAGCCTCATCTTCAGTCGAACTAATGTTGTAAGCAAAATAAATAAGACGATTCTGGTAAGCAAAGGTCCTATTTCCGTGTTGGAAACTGACATAAGCTCCCACGGCTTTTGGCTTGCGCGAGAACTTGGTTGCTCTCTCGACAGTGCACGGCATGTGATCCCGTGGTGTAACGGTTAAAGCTGCCGTCTGTAGCCCAGTTAGCTTTTGCACACCGGTGGGTTCGGATCCTTTGTCATGTCATTGGTCCTCTTCGCTTTCAAATTTCCCGTCATGCGGTATAGCTATCTTTAAGCAAGTGGCGGAGAGAGAGAGAGACCAATTGACCTTACTTCAACCCCTGTCCCCATCCAATTCCCCTAATCCATTACACCTCTGCCCGTACCCCGCACTCTAGTCCCTTGTGGTCTTTGTAGCCAGCCAGCTGTCTCTCCACCCCTCCCCCTTCCCTCCAGCCGCCGGCTGTTCGTCCTCTGTGTCCATGTGACCTGTGTGGTTGTGGTGGTCGCCCTCCCTTGTCACATGGCGGGTGCCCGCCCCAGACTCCGCCCCCTCCACCAAAACACGTGCATCCTACACGCCGGCGCTTATAAACCCCCGACAGGCGACAGACCGCCGACCAACAGTCGACACTTTTTATACCCTGGGGTACTTTAAAGGACTTATAGAACGCCCTTTGGGTGCTTAAGTAGGCTGGGTTAGTTAAGGGTGTAAATCAGTGGGGAGAGCCGGTTTTGAGAGGGTGTAATAGAGAGAAAGACAACACAAGTCAAGGACGGGGTTCCCGCTTTGTCTTTTACTAATCACAGTCTATTTCTTCTTTTTTTTGCTTTTAATTATCTTTTTTGGCTCAGGGCACCCTTTTTGATCCTACTTTCGTAACAGTCGCCTTCCTTTACATGGAATGCGGACATTCTCCGATTTTTCAAAGATTTGCCCAATTTTCTTCATATAAACGTCCAAAATTTGTTTTTTTTTTAAAGTTTGTGGCCGACCATTCAAGCGGCCGTAGGCCGCCCAATCCAGCGGCCAAAGGCCGCCCATTCAAGCATCGAACCAGCGACTGTTAGCGCGCCACCGCGCCCTTACCGGGTGAGCTAATGAGCACAGCCAAACGGCAGCCCCATTTTCTTTCTCTGTATCTCTCTCTTTTTTCCTTCTTTTCTTTTCACAGACTTCGATCATTCCCCTTTCCAGAATGTCGATATCCTTCCGCGTCAATCCCGAATACGCCCAGATGAGTGAGGTCTTCCCTGGCCTCTTCATCTGCGGAGTCAGTGCCCTCACCGGCGAAGAAATGAAGAAACACAAGATTACCCACATCATCAACGCCACCAATGAGGTAATCAAAATTTCTCACTTCCTTGTCTCTCAAAGTCAAAATTGCCTATAAAAATGTTGTTTTGCATTCAAAAATTGTACTTTTGGCTATAAAAATAGGAATTCACGTGTTTTTCATTCCCGAATTTTAATGGTTCATGCACTTAAAATGGAATTTCCAGGTTCCTAACCTCCGAAGCCTCGGAGACATCCAGAGGACCAAGTTGTGGCTGGATGATACCCCTCAGACCTACATCTACCCTCATCTGGAGCTTCAGAGTGACCAGGTACGGTAGTTTTCGATTTTCTTAAGGTAAATGTTAGGGTTAAGGTTAAGGTAAAGAGGAAGGTTAAGGTTAAGGCCAGGGTCGAGATTAAGGTTAAGATTAGGGTTCCTAAAGTACTTCCCCAGTCGACTTAAGACTTTGCATCCATGTCTGCATTATAAATTCCCCCATTTATCCTTGTGACAGCTCTATTGCGCACTCGCCTTCTGAATAATTCATAAGATCGTGACCCCGTGGAAAAGAATTAGTTTTTCATTGGTCTACATCCCCCCGATCACCCGATCTTAACGGGCGGAAAACAAGTTCGAGGTGGACTTTACTGTGAGCGATAAAAAGTCTAACTACCCATCATGTTTCGTCGACAGGAAAGGGGAACCCCCTTTGGAAAACAAACTTCCTATGAAAAAAGGATTTCAAATTCCTTAACATTTGAAATTTTCTTTTCAATTGAAAACGTTTAATTAAATTAAATTCAAAACATTCTTTGCTTTGTTTTTGGACGCGCGCGCCCAGACAGCGAAAAGATCAGGCGGCGTCGCGCGCGGCGTCGCGCGCGGCGTCGCGCGCGGCGACGCGGCGCGTCGGTAAATATTAAGAAAGGCAGAGAACGGCCAAAACTGTTTAGTCTGAAGGCAAACAAACTAAACTGAAGAGAAACGCGCCAGAAAGGCAAAAAGTTTGAACTAAGGGCACGAACTTCCTGATTTATGTTATGCACCTGGCTGGGGTCACTTCAAAGTCATTAAATAGCAATTTTTTTAAACTTTAAATGATTTTTCCTAGTTTAAAATGTCATTTGAAGTTTAAATCCAATCGTATAGTCCAGACCCATCGGCACTGGGGGTTCGACCATAGTTTACTCCGGTTGGAATCCCTCGTGACTGATACCAATGCCTCGGGGGGGGGGGGGGGGGGTGTTAACAAGTCCAAAACTCTTCCCAAATGACGATAAGACAGAAGATTTCGGTACTCTCAATCAGAAAAACAACGCTGTCACACCCCTTTCCGGGTTCTCTCTCGGCTGATCGCAGAAGGCGCGCTGTAACAATGTTCCATCGGAACCACGTGACCGGCGAAGACCGCAAAACGTTGATCTGAAGGGGTGATGGAATTAGGATCAAAGATTCGATTAAGGAAGTGGGGAATTGAAAAAGCGAAGGTTTTTTTATTAAAGGAATAGCAAATGGGGGACCAGGATGTCGATCCAGGGTTGAGTAGAACTAACCTGGTAAAGCCGCACTGCACCCTTATAGTCATCGCCCAACGAGCTTTCCTTAAGTGACAGAGCGAACGACCGGCTACAGTAACCGCATAGCGGGAAATTTGAATGCGAACAGGACCAATGACATGACAAAGGATCCGAACCCACCGGTGTGCAAAAGCTAACTGGGCTACAGACGGCAGCTTTAACCGTTACACCACGGAATCACATGCCGTGCACTGTCGAGAGAGCAACCAAGTTCTCGCGCAAGCCAAAAGCCGTGGGAGCTTATTTCAGTTTCCAACACGGAAATAGGACCTTTGCTTACCAGTATCGTCTTATTTATTTCGCTTACAACATTAGTTCGACTGAAGATGAGGCTTAAATGACCCCAAATCAGTATTTTCATTGAAATCTGGCAACTGAAACTTCAATGCGTCCTATTAGATGCTTAAAAGGGCGTGTTTCACGTAACTTAAACTTTAAATGTTTCTTACCAGAAAGTTAAAAACCCGCTACGCGGGTTTTTACTTTCTGGGGAAGGCGGCCTTCGGCCGCCTCTGAGGTCTTTCGCTGCTTAGATAGGCGGCCTCTGCCCGTTTGAATTAGCGGCCTTCGGACGCTTCAATGAACGACCTTCGGCCGTTTAGATGGGCGGCCTTCGGCCGCTGGATTGGGCGGCCTACGGCCGCTTGAATGGACGGCCTTCGGCCGCATGAATTCGGCCCAGAAGTATCAAATGTACCCCATGGAAATTTTGAGGCTCATGCTAATTTAAGGCCTTTCCACCGCTTGACCGGTCTCTTTCCTTGGAAATGCGACTGGTCAAAAGTTTGTTTAAAACGTTGCGCTGCTAACAAAGTCACCAACTGCCCATTGTTTAAAAGGATATTGACAAGTTAATTTTTAAAACAAGAAACACAGAAATACCTTTTAAAAGCACCGAGAAAATCAATTTTAAATTTTTTTTTCTTAAAAAAGACTTTTTTTTAAAGTAAAATGACTTTGTAAACTAAATAATTTAATAAATCTATTTTTCAGATCCAAGCCATCATCGCCGATGGAGGTCGCGTTTTGGTCCATTGCGTCGCCGGTGTCTCCCGTTCCGCTTCCATCTGCCTGGCCTACCTCACCAAATACAAGTAATTTTTCCTTCTATTACTTTCTAATCGAATTTTCTAAATCAATTTATTAATATAATTAAATTGTTTTTTTCAGGTGCCGCAGTCTCCGCGACGCCTACCACATGATGAAGTCGAAGCGCGCCATGGTCCGCCCCAATCTCGGCTTCTGGCGCCAGCTGATCGCCTTCGAACAGGTAAATTTAGGCCCAAACTTCAATTTAGGGCCCCAAATTGCAAAATAATGACTTTATTACCCTGTTGATGCGTTTCAACCTGTTTTCTTTTGAAAATCGGCCCGAATCGGTCAGAACCGATCGATTGACTTGTTTGTCTTGTCTTATCACTGGCATGAGAGACAGACGGATTATCAGCCTCTGGAAAAATGGAGCTGATAGGGAAATGGCACGTTTGGACCATTGTTCTCAGAAGGCTATGATCTCATAAATGGAATGAGGGGGCGATGGCGACGAAATTGGTTAACGGCGATTTGGTGCATAGGGGATTGAACCCGCGACCTTTGGAGTGGCGCTAGGGGCTTTGGATTGCGCCAAGTTTCTTAAAATAAAAATTACATTAAAATTGAAATGAAATTCAAAACAAATTCATTTTCAGCACGTCAAGGGAAATGCCGGATCCGTCCGTCTTGTGAGAGATGAGGCTCAGCCTGAGTGCCTTCTTCCTGACGTCTACCTCACCCAGGCTATTCCTGCCCGTCCTCAGGTAAACTTTTTAAATCTCTCTCTTTCTCTGTCTCTCTCTCTCTTGCTCTCTATTTCTTTCCCTCTTTCCCTCTTTCTCTTTCTCTTTCTTGCTTTCTCTCTTTTTTTCTCTTTCCATCACTCCCCCTTTTCTGTCTCTCTCTTCTAAGTAAACCAATACCATACTTTGCCCCGGAAATGGCCTTCGACCTGGCTTTCTGCCAGCCGGCTGACTGCTATTAGCCGACAGCCGTTCCCATTAATCTCGCCGAGAAGCCACTATTTCAAGCGGTGTTCATGATTCTCCCCTGTGTAAAGCGTAATGGTGAAAAGGGCGAAAAACGACGCGTGCCAATTCCCAGGATCAGGGAAGGGTGATCTCTCTCTCTCTCTCTCTCTCTCTCTAAAGCCTCTCCTAATTCTTCTCTTTCCAGAGCCCCGACCAGGAGCCCGAGAGAGCCAGCGACGAGCCCCGCGAGAGGCGCCACTCCGAGCGAAGGACCAAGTTCCGCCCGGTCCTCGAGCCCCTGACAGAACTCGCCGAGGCCGTATGCTAATCGCCGTCTTCGATATTCTTTGCCACAATTGATCTTTTACTGTCTGTCACGTGTAATAACGTCCCTGTGACCAAGTGTCGAGTAGAATTCCCTCATCTTTATGTGCTGCAACCACTTGCGGTTATCCTCCACTACGGGTCCTCACGAGCCTTTTCCAACCATTAGGCCAAGTGTACATATGCAACAAGACTGCAGAAATAAAACTTTTCAATTGAAATGTGTTTTTTAAAAAATTAAGAATTGGGTTATATTATAGAAACATGGGTATATAATACTTCTATTTCAAGTATTATTGATGCAACACAGCAAAAGTGCTCCATTGTCTCTCCCACTGCTCATTTTCCGCGTCAAGGCAATTTCTTAGAAAGAAAACTGTAGGATGTCTATGATTTGTAAACATCAACCACAAATATTATACTGTTCTGAAAAAAACAACTCAAATTTTCGGAAATTTTAAAAAGAAGAATCTTAAAACCGAAATTTGTCCTATGATCGTATTATTTACTCCTTGCACTGCGTTTAAACCCAATTCATTTAGGTATGTCCTGCGTTTACACATTACTTACATTTAGCCCTGCATTTACTGCTTATTGCCCTGCGTTTACAACATTCGAGGTTTAGATTGTCCTGCGTTTAGTGTTTGTTGCTTGCACAATTTTACCTTAACTTCTAGTTTGTTTGTCCTGAGTTTACAACACTTTCTTCCGACCTACCCTCTGCTTACACCTTTTACTTCTACCTAACCCTGTGTTTAACACTAAGACTTCCAGTTTTCACTGCGTTTACACTCCTCTACCTCGATTTTGCCCTGTGTTTACACACTTTTCTTTTACCATATCCTTAGTTTACGCCTTTAATTTTAGTAGTAAAACTGATTTTACCGAGCGTTTACTTCTAGCTTGCACTGCGTTTACAGCCTATTCGTAAACTATACCACCCTGCGTTTAACATCTACGTTTCCCTGCGTTTACAACATTCACTTCGATGTTGCACTGCGTTTATAACATCATACTTCTAGCTTGCACTGTGTTTACACCTCTATACTCCTGGATTGCACTGCGTTTACGCTTCTTGTATGAGCATCGCTATCCCAGACGCAAAACATCCCAATTTGTTGAAAAATAACATATTTCCCCACCAATTTACTTTCCAACATCAGAAATGGACAATCTGCCGCTACAAATAGAAACCTTTTGTGTTTTGCTTAACACAGTATTTAATTTGTAGTTTGATAATTGGCCTACTCTTGTTTTTCACTTCTCTTTATTCAAGCTATGATCTGCCCCTCCTTGGAATTCAAGCACGAGACTTTTTTCATCACATTGGATGTTATCTCTGTAATCACTCCTTTTATTAACCTTTATACAATGTACTGTATTGTGTATCGATCTACAAAACAAATGGCCAGGTATCGGTGGTATCTTCTGAATCACCAGGTTATCTCGGCTTTGGCTGATATCATTGTGAGTTTACGTCTGGGTAGCCCTGTGTTTACGCGCATTACGTTTTCGTCTTCCCTTAGGATTGAAACCCGTACTATATCGGCAGAAACGGACCCGTTAAGACAAAACTGTGTTTCAGATCAGTTTAATCGTAAAACCAGCCTTTCTTCTCCCATTTCCAATTGCCTATTCAATGGGGATCTTCAAAAACTACCCTATTCTACCACCCCATCAGATTATAGCAATAGTCATATTTGCAATATCTTTGTCACAAGCAGCTGTACTCCATCTTTTCTTTTTTCGGTACTTGGCTGCCAAAGGAATTAAGAAATTCTCATTCAAAAATAAAGTATTCCTTATTCTGGTCTATCTTACGGTTTCATATCCTGGCTTTTCTTCTTTATTTGTGCATGTTGATACCCAAGAATACTTGGTTAAACTGCAGAAGGTAAGTTCTATCTCTTAACCTCAGGCCGCTTTAAAATCTGGGCAACCTTCGGCCGCTTTAACATCTCCACTTGACAACCTTAGGCCGCTTTAACATCTTCTTTTGGCAACCTCAGGCCGCTTTTAAATCTGCTTTTGGCAACCCTATACCGCTTTTAATACCGTTTTTTACAACCTCAGGCCGCTTTAACATCTGCTTTTGGCAACCTCAGGCCGCTTTTAATATCACCTTTTGTAAGCCTCAGGCCGCTTCAATTTGTAAACCTCAGGCCGCTTCAAACATCTGCTTTTGACAACCTCAGGCCGCTTTTAACATCATCTTTTGTAAACCTCAGGCCGCTTTAACATCTGTTTTTGACAACCTCAGGCCGCTCTTAACTTTCTCTCGCTTTTTTCTCTCTGTCTAATTCACTCTCTCTTCAGAACTACACTTGCATAACCAAAGAAATCATGCAAATCCCAAACATGGTAGCCTATGACCTCCAAACCTTCGGCCTCTATGTCTGTCTCCCATCCTTCATAATGGTCTGCCTCTTCTGTGCCCTAGTCTTCTTTTTCGTAATTGCAACAAGAAAAAGCATAGCCAAATATTCCGCTTCACCTACAGTGATCCGTCTTCATAAGAAGCTACTCTTCCAATTGATTCTCCAAGTTGTTATTCCTTTAGCTATAGTCGTCGTTCCTTCAATAGCTATGCAATACATTCTAGCTTTCACAGTTTTTGGCTATGAAGGTATATTTTATGAACTTTTTAATTTTTTTTAAATTCAAAAGTTGTTTCAGAATTTGGCCTATTATGCATCCTAAGCGTTTCTGTGTATGGAGCAATGGGTGGTCTTGTTTTGATTTTGATGAATCCCTCCTATCGCCAGTTTTCAAAGAATCTTGTGCTAAATCTGGGAAATTCAACAATTGTTCAACCAATCAATTATAGAAGTGCAGCTACACAAAATAGTAATTTGAACTAGAATTTAATAAAAATGTCGATTTATTGGTTGAATATTTAATTTTTTTTTGAAAACAATGACAATTCCTGCAGATCCAGACATCATAGATCAGCCATGATGGATTTCTTGCATTTCCTGGCTCTGCTGCGGCTGTTCCACTCTGAAAAACTTGGACTTGAGGTCGAATGATCTTTCTCTTACTGGGACGAGACTTGGAAAGATTCCTTGACAATCTTAAGGGGATCTCTTCAGTTGAATCTTCTGGAGTTTTGAGAAGTTTAGGAACACTTTTCCAGTTAAATCCGTTCAGAAATACAAATAAAATAATCAATAGTCCGCTCTGAAATAAATACAGAGATTTCCTATGGGCAATTCTCCCTTTTGGGATACTTTTTATTTGCGTACTTTAGTGGATGCCAACTGAAACATTGGAGTGATGTGGCATGGCGCACGAGGTAAAATTGGCAAAGACTATGTCTGTCACATCGACTAAATTCGCTACTAGTGTTGACTGAGTATCGAAAATCTCAACGTTAAAGGGGAAGGACCTCGTAAAAATTATTTTTCAAAGTTTCTTTACAATTATTTCATCTGAAACATACCTCTTTTATATGATTTGGGCTGCAAAAGGGGCGCGTTTACACGGCCGTTTTACGCGTTTGCCGCACGGAAACACGGCCAGAGTGGGCGAGAGAGTGTGGGAAGTGGGGAGACGCAGAGTTGGCGGCAATTCAAATGACCATTTCCCCAAAATTTCAACCGCTCCTAAATCTGTTCATTTTTATCCAAAATCGGTAAAAGAGGTATTTTTCGGAATCATGGGAATGAGATCAAGGCTTTCATCACAAAAGCAGAAAAATTATTTTTACGAGGTCCTTCCCCTTTAATTTTAAAACCATGGAGTTATGTGGTAAAATCGCGCCATATAAAATTGGCGAAGCTAAAACTGTTTGAGTAGACCTTACCATAAGAAAAATACAAATCTGATTCAACATCGGCACTCCATAAGCCAATTTTCTATAGAAGCGGTTCATATAAAATCCTAGGATTGGAATCCAGCCAAGAAGAAGCTTTGATAAAACGTCTATCAGTGGATCCAAAGGATTCACGTCAAAGAAGGGCCATCCAATATGGGACTGCAACTGATTTAAATATACACTAAAATTAATAACCTCTAAATACTGACGACATTGTAAACTTTCATCAGATAATTGGATAAACGATGCCACCCAATCAATAAATCCGACGTTTAGGTTGCTGCAAGGATTTTCACGGCCGACATGAAGCAATCTAGTAGATAAGGCCTCCTGAAAACGCATATAAGATGAAAAAAAGAGATCCCTGAACCTTGTACTGCTTATAATATGAAAAAATATAAGCTAACACAAGGATTCCTCCACAAATTGGCAAAACAAGCTTTCTTCTAAAGAAGATATCTGAAAATTGAAATTCAATACCACTCACCTAGGTAATTTGGTTGTTCTGTGAGTTATGTAAACATTCAGCAGTGTGAAAATGAGTAAAGTTGGTAAGATTGTGTAAGCCATTGGTGAACAGTCAGAGGTATTCTGCAAAAGTGGGGTGATAAAGTTTTTGTACAAAGGAAAGTAGTTCTTTATCAGCTCGTTTTGCCACCTTTGGCCGCTTTTCCCATCTTCTTTTGACAACCTAAGGCGGCTTTTAGCATCTTTTTTCTACATCAAAGATTAAATCATCTCCGACAGGACAACTCAATGAAAAGCTATTTTTGGGCTATAGAAATTCATTTAGCATGCAAATTAGACTCCTGTTGGTAAATTCCGGAAATTAAAAGCGTTCAAAACAAAACCATATAAAACAACTAACCGGCTCTTTGGATGAAATTTCCAGCATTTCCAGCAGCTTCTTCAGATAGAAATAAACTGAAATTCAATTTAAATGTTTACAAACTAAATTAAAAATAACTTACTTTACAAGCTGATCCCTTTCAGGACAAGGTATTCCATTTCTACATCTCTTTTCTTCAACCGATGTCAGGACAGTCAAAAGAGAAGCTTGTTGTTTGGAGAACAAATGAGTGTTCAATTGATCTATTTTGTTTGTTTTTATACTGAAAACTTTTTTAGTTTTTATACATTTATTAGCATTGTGAGGGCTTACCTGAAACATATTTCTAACTCAGATGAGAGACCTTCTGGGAAAATCTTTTGTAATTGAAGTCTGGCTGAAATGGTGGACAAGGCAGCGGAAACCGCCATCAGAGAAGCGGCGGAGGTTCAAATGACAAGGACAAACATTGTACATAATCCAAGGAAACTGTATTTGTCCAAGAAAAAAAGGGTGTTTCTCCAGTATGGGTGCAAAATTAAGGTTTTAAAGGAACCGTCAGGTACCTCTTTTCGACTTATACTTACCTATGGTGTTTATTACTGTATGCGGCGGGACAGCTTTAGCCGCAGCCGCCGATCTCGTACGGGTGTGAAATTCGTTGCGCGACCATGCCAGACAACCAGAGTTTTCTGCGTCTTTTCAAGCGGGAACATTGAAAACCGATGGAATGGATGAGCGCGTAAACACCGTGCACGTAGTCCGTTAAAGGGATCATCAGCCTCCTTTTCCAAATGAGAATGACCCATATGCTAGTTCACTCATTTCAGTCAGGATAATTTTTTTCCAACACCGCTCCAAGCAACGTTTTTTTCACAAACGGGTTTATTAGCATAGGATTAACCTAGGCTTTTGAAAGTAGGGTGACCGTCCCTTTAAAATGCTGGTAATCCACAGGTGCCTGTCACCAAAAATTATTTTTCGGAATCCTAATCAGATCTAGACTTTTAACACGAAATCAGAAAAATTATTTTTACGCGGTCCTTCCCTTTTAAGAATGTTCCGGAAATATCTGCATTTTTGCCTGTTGCTACACTAGTCTGTCGTGAGTGCGAAAATATGCAGGGCCAAGGATGAAATGCACTTTTTGGCGGGAACAGTTGACTCAGAAGACAAGGGTCTGCCGCCCTCTGCAGTCCACACAACACAACCATTTTCACCTAATTTGTTTCAAATCGATTGAATCTGCTTCTTTTTTACTTTAAAGTTTTTTACACTTTATAATTATTGGTTTAGCGGGCATATATCTCTGTTCTTCAACTTCAACAAATTATATTATTTTGTGGTATTATCTTTTTGAGCATAGATCTCAACGGTGGGAGCATATATTTCCCAGATTCATTGACTTTCATGGAAAGGTGAGGAGAGAGAGAGAGAGAGAGAGAGAGAGAGAGAGAGACCACAACGCCAGATTTCTGATAAGAGACTACAGATATACAGAGAATGGCCTCTGCATTTTCTGTCCAATATCGCAAGGTCAAGTCAATCAAGCAATCAAGGTTAGCTTAATTCTCTTCTCGTTTTAAAGTCCATCAGAAAGTCCTCTTCAAAAAACTTTACAGGCAAAGAGAGCCTCTCTCAACAATTGGAAGCTGTGCCTCTTTCACGACGTCTCTCTCAAGCCATTGTTGAAGCCAATAGCAAGGGAGCAATGAAGAGGCTCGGCCGCTGCCATGTTTGTGGCGAATTTCGAGCCCACTCGTGCTTGGCAACTCCCTGCTGTTATTGTCTTTAGGTCCACTGCAGCGCTATGTGCCCAACAAGGTTCTTTGATATTGTTGAATTAACAAACTTATTGAAATAAAGATCGGTTGAACAATCTTTTGAATTTGAATATTTCTTTGAAGAGAACCAAAACAACAAGTTTGCTTTCAACCTGAACCTGATGAGGCAAACTGGGTAAATAGAAGAAAACAGTTCGAAAACTCGGCATATGAAGTGCATACCTCATTGCAATGTCTGATGCTAGGGTTTAAAAACTAAATCTGCTCTTAGCCGTAAGACAAAAAACTGAGAGGCACGTCTTGGTCAATTAATACGTGTGTTCTATGGTGAGTTTTTAATTGTCTGAACTTAGGGGTATCTATTTAAAAAGGCAAATGGGTTATGAATATACGATAAAAATCATTGTAAAAGACAAAAACTAATTTTCAAAAAAAAAGTCCACTCTTGTAAAAAAAACCAACAAAAATTTAACGGTTTTTTGCGTTTTCTGAACAAAAGAGAGTGTTTTATTATCACCAACAATTTTAGAGTGCTTCGAATTAAGGGAGCAAAAAAATTTACTTGGCGAGGATCCGAACCATCGATGTTTGTTTGATAACTGAGGACCGGGCCGGATCTGACCCACCCTTGGCATCTACACATAAAACTGGTTGGTTTTTGTATTCGAATAAAAAACTCAAGGGAAAGTTTAAAAATAGGTAAATTAGCCACAATTTCCAAGATAATCGCCGATTTCTATGAAATTTTCTATTCTATGGCTCTTTCATCCAAACTCCGCAGGTTCAAAAACGCCACCCGATTCGTTCGTCTAAACAAAATATTGACTTCAAAACAGGAACTTCAGGGAAGTTCATTGAAGCAAAAGATCTCCATTGCAGAAGATTGTCATTAACAAATTTAACTGCTTCAGTGACCACCGGGATCAACATTATTTTCTGCCGCTAAACACTCATTTCCAATTTCACTTGAATGAATTCCACTGAAACTGCTCAAACCCCTTTATGGAGAACAATTCCTGACGTGGCTGCCTACGCCTCTGGCTTTATTTTCGGCTACCCTATTCTAATTAGAGTGGTTTATCATATTCTGACCCTACCTGGAGCTATGAAGCCTTATCATCGATGGGTGGTTGTTCAAGCTGGTGTTAATTCAATCTACCATTTTACCCTGTCCACTAAAAGAATTGTTTGTATATTTTAATTGTTTTTACTTAAAAGGTCATTTCAGATGGAAAGCTTGTCGGATTCCCATCCTTTGAAATCATTTCTGAATATCTATTATTGCATTGATATTACTTTTTTTGAGTTGGTTCAGTTGACGGCGATTTATGCCTGTGTCTACTATAAGAAGTTGTTGATTAAGTGGGGGTAACAGTTTGGACCTTACCTTATATTTCTTAACTTACACACACAAAACACAAATACAAACACACATTCACATACACACGTGCACGCGTTCACATACACCCACAGTGACGGTTTCGATAAGATGACCTTTCCCTAAATTAAAACTTTAAAGGGACCGTCAGGGGCCTTTTGCAAGTATATTTTAATTAATTATGCATATTTTTTTATTTAGGTTTCAATATTCGATTTTGTTAAAATTGCCAGATAAACTAGAAATTTTAAATTTTTCCCTTGAAACCATTCTTTCCAACGGCTTCCAGCAAACGGGCCATGCGCAACTGCCGCCGCCCGCTGTTTACAGGACTGTATTCTGCATTCGGCATGTTGAAGCTGTGCCAAAAAATGTTGTGCGGCAAACGGCAGCTCATATTTCAAAGACTGAAAATCTATGGAAATTCAGTATTTTAAGTTGGAAAATGAGGAAATGCAGAGTAAGTTCCTTTAAATAGTGTATGAGTTGTAACGTTACCCCCAAGCACTAATTTCATGCTCAAATGTGTCCGCTGCGGACTTCTCTCGTTGTCTGCGTCTCACCGCGAGAGAGTTGCGTCCAACTGCCGTACGGCATTAGCGGCGTTGGGATGGGTGGTCGGCGGCTAGGCCCCCGTAATCTAGCGGAGTGTCACGTTGGGAAAAATACAGTGGATACTGTAACCAGCAAAAGGACCCTGCCGGTCCCTTTAACTCTTTTCGTTAACTGAAACCCATTTTTCAGTAAATTTCGAATCGAACGGTATCTCCTAACAACAATCGTATTCTGCATTAGTTGTATGTTACCTCTAACTATCCTGGATCAATTCTTTCCTGAAAGCGTAAATTTTGAATTTTAAAATAGGAAAATCAATCATTTATTTAGATTTATCGCCAAATTCTGAACTTTTGGGACAGTGGAATTTCACTTCAACTGCTAGGACTACTAATTTATTGCTTGGCTGATTCTATCCATCATCCAACTACATTTGTTTCTCCAGTGATTTTGAGGGCTCGTCGACGGATGATTTGGAGTATTTGTGTTGAGGTGAAAAGAGAGCATAAACAAAAATAAAGATGTTTTTTTTTCAATTTCAGATCTGCTTTCAACTTCTGCTGATCATGTGGACATTGGGATGGTACCTAACTGAAGATTCGAGTACAGCGTTTCATCTTTTTCAACTGGTATTCTGAGAAAATATATATTTTCTTTATTTTTCAGGTTGCTCTGCCTTGGAATTGTCTTCCTTTCGTTCGTGGCCTTGCCTATCTCAGATCTTTTGGTATTATCGGAAAATAAATCATATCACCCCCTCTTCTGTTAGTTTAAAGGGAAGGACCTCGTAAAATTGGTTTTTCAAACGCGTTTTCCGCACGGAAATACGGCTAGAGTGGGCGAGAGAGTGTGGGAAATGAGGAGACGCACAGGCGGCCGAAGGCCGCCTACCCCAGAAAGTAAAAACCTGCGTAGCGTGTTTTTTCTTTCTGGTTCATCTACATTAGTAACTTTTATTACACAAATATCTCGCAGTCAATAGATGGTCAAACTCTGCTGGGTTATCGTAGAACTCCTCTCCGTGATTTACACAAATATCGTAGAAAATCTGCTTCTGCTCTTCAAAAGTGGCCGTGGAGAAATTCTCCACAAAGGCCGAAACGTCGTGTTTCTCAGAAGTTGGATTAAAAACTGCCAATACCAAGTCATGAAGTAATTTCTCGGGAAGTTTGTCCAGAATCCAAATTACAATCTACAATTGCCCTTTAATGAGTAATTCTGGTGTAAAACTGACCCAATCGCAATGCCTGTCGTAGATGCACATCATCCATTCGGCTTTGAATTCGGCGAGGTAGATTTTCACATCGAACTGAAACAAAAAGTTTTAATTTGTAGTTTAAAGGGGAAGGACCTCGTAAAATTGATTTTTCAAAGTTTCCTTACAATTGTTTTTTGAATAGATGACGTTTCCACTATTCTCAAACATACCCTTTTATATATTTTGGACTGCATAAAGGGCGCGTTTACACGGCCGTTTTACGCGTTTGCCGCACGGAAACACGGCTAGAGTGGGCGAGAGAGTGTGGGAAATGGGGAGACGCAGAGTTGGCGGCAATTCAATTTGTAATATTCCCAAATTTCAAGCGCTCCGAATCGGTTCATTTTTATCCAAAATGGGCAAAAGAGGTATTCTTCGGAATCCTGGAAATGAGATCTAGACTTTTATCACAAAAACAAAAATTTATTTTTACGCGGACCTGCCCCTTTAAAGGAAAAAAATAAAAACTCACATAGGCCATTTGGCTACTGTAAGGAAATAGAGAAGTGTCACAGAATAGGCGAAATTGGGTCCAGTGGGGAGGAAATAGCTCTGTTTCGTCCTTCAAAATGTGGCAAAATAGGACACTTTTCAGTTTATGGCTCGTTTGTTCTTCTTTTCTTGCGGAATACATTTCCTGAAAATTGAAAATGTGAAAAGGTTAATGAAAATCAAGGAAACATTGGAATCGTGCTGCAAAAAACCTAAAGCTTAGAAATCGGCGGGGAAAAATCGATAAATTATGATATCGGCGGGGAAAAATCGATAAATTGATTTAAAATCAACTTTAGAAATAAAATTTTAAAATAGTAACTCACCCAAATAAAATCACTAATCCTCTCGGAAGTGACTTTGCAGACTTCAACTCCCACGAATTCCTTAACTTCTTTGTAGATACTACTTCCCTCTCCATCACAAATCCTGGCAGTTATGTTTAAATCGTGGTTTTTCTATAAAAAAAACTATTGATTTGAATGTAAATTATGTAACTTACAATTGGCTCCGATTTGCAGAAGGATTTGAATTGATGGCAGTCAATCAGGGGCCAGAAACGGACATCAACGGCAGAACAGGAAGGATACAAAGACAGGGCTTCTGTGGCGACGACTTCAGAAACATTCATGAATTTGACGGTTGAAGGGAAAATATTCAGGTCTTTGAGAAATGGGACAAGTTCTTCGAGGATAACTTCATCGGGAATGTCGTTTTCGTAATCGTTCTGAAAGAAGATTTGTTAACGGGGAAACCGCGTAAAAATAATTTTTCTGATTTTGCGATAAATGCCTAGATCTAATTCCCAGGATTCCGAAAAATACCTATTTCACCCATTTTGGATCAAAATTAATCGATTTAGGAGCGCTTGAATTTTCGGGAAATTGTCATTTGAATTGCCGCCAACTCTGCGTCTCCCCATTTCCCACACTCTCTCGCCCACTCTAGCCGTGTTTCCGTGCGGCAAACGCGTAAAACGGCCGCGTAAACGCGCCCCTTTTGCAGTCCAAATCATATAAAAGGGGTATGTTTCAGAATCATGGAAACTATGTCTACTCAATGAAACGATAATAAAGATACTTTGAAAAATCAATTTTACGAGGTCCTTTAAATTATATTTACTTTAATTACGAGGCCCTTTAAATTTCGACCGTGTGATCGTGTGTATGTGCCAACTCGTGGCCGTATGAAAGTGAATCTGTGTGAGACCGTGAGGTAGTGTGATCGAGTATCTCTGTATTCCTGTGTAATCGTTTGACCGTGTGTCTGGGTGTATGTGTCATCGCGTGGCCGTGTGATCGTGAACATGTATGTATGTGTGTATGCGGCCGTGACCCGTGTTCTCGTAAACCTATATGTTTGTGTAATCGTTTGACCGTGGGATCGTGTATATGTCATCTCGTGGCCGTGTAATCGGGAATCTGCGAGAGAATCTGTGCCTTCCTATGTGCCATTCCGTTCGGTGTAGTCGTGAACCTGTGTGCCTGTGCAAACGTTTGACCGTGAGGCAGCGTAATCGTGTAGCCTCGTATGAATATCTGATATAATGATGACCATGTGATCGTTTGCGTGTGCCCGTGCCTGCGTGTTGGTGTGTCTGTGCATTTGTGTTATCGTGGCCGTGTGAACATGTGTTTATAAACTTTTAAACTCACAATTTTCAGCTTCCAACATCCAATTCCAGACAATTCATGAACAGGATCGTAAATCACTCTGTAGTCCTCCATTTCTCCTGTTTTAAATGTTGTATAAAAATGTTTCTAAAATTTTAAAACTTTTCTATATTTTTAAACAAAATTTACCGTAACCCCCAATTCCAGTCCCCAATCTGCGAGTACACTGATGCATAGTTTAATGTCCTTGTTCGGATGCCTTGAGAATCTGCTTCGATTGCTTTCAACCAACTGATTTAGCCCTTTTGTTGTCTTCCGAAGACGAATCAGTGATTTCCAATGGGTCTGGAAATTTAAAATGCAACAAAAAATATTTTTTTTAAAGTTTTTTTTGGTCTTATCAGTTTTTCAGGGGCTGTGGCACAGAGATAAAAGATAAAAGAACAAAAATGGCTTAAGACTAACCTTTTCTAATATTTTCAGAAGAATATTAGATGGTATAGATTCCAAATAAAGTGGAGAATCAGGTGGCATTTGGGCGCAATTGTGTTTACGAAGGGTCCGTTCTAGATGCGCCGGGATCGATATCGGCTGGCGCACAATGAAAACACCGCGTGTTCGCACCAGCTGACTGGGCGATTAAAGGGCACGTTTATGGAGAATACAAACGATTCTGGTCCCGCCACGATAAATTTGGTATACCACGAGGTAGAATTCAAAGGAAAGGCAATCGCATTCACAATCAGCAGACAATCAGGCACCAAAACAGCTCTCATCACTTTGGTCACCTTTTCGGCGTGTGAGCCACACGATTCCAATGTTTCCATGGTTTTCACTGAACTTTTCATAATTTCCAATTTCAGGAAATGAAAGGATGAAAAATAAACTGAAGAGTTTCTTATTATGCCACATTTTGAAGGACGAAACATGAAAGCACGAAAAAGGCTATTTTTTATTTATTTTGCCAATTAGCCTGCTAAACAGATCGGAAGGTTATACTCGTCGCCCATCGAGCATTGCTACAAAAATTCCTATGTTTCACCTTCATGCTCAACTACAAATGGACGTGATTGCGTCCTCATTCAAAAATTGATTTTCTCGGTGCTTTTAAAAGGTATTTCTGTCTTTCTTGTTTTAAAAAGTTTACTTGTCAATATAAGAAACATTTAAAGTTTAATTTACGTGAAACACGCCCTTTTAAGCATCTAATAGGACGCATTGAAGTTTCAGTTGCCAGATTTCAATGAAAATACTGATTTTGGCTCATTTAAGCCTCATCTTCAGTCGAACTAATGTTGTAAGCAAAATAAATAAGACGATTCTGGTAAGCAAAGGTCCTATTTCCGTGTTGGAAACTGAAATAAGCTCCCACGGCTTTTGGCTTGCGCGAGAACTTGGTTGCTCTCTCGACAGTGCACGGCATGTGATCCCGTGGTGTAACGGTTAAAGCTGCCGTCTGTAGCCCAGTTAGCTTTTGCACACCGGTGGGTTCGGATCCTTTGTCATGTCATTGGTCCTGTTCGCATTCAAATTTCCCGCCATGCGGTTACTGTAACCGGTCGTTCGCTCTGTCACTTAAGGAAAGCTCGTTGGGCGACGACTATATGTGAATGTGTGAGCGTGAGTGCTTTTTTTTGTTTTTTGTATAATTGGTCCCGCCACGATGATTTTGATATACTACATTGCAAACTTTTAAAAACGCTGCGGACAACTTGGCTCCAAAACAGGGTCATATAGATCAAAAACATAGAACACATGTTTATAACAAAAAATATGCCTCTGTTTCCCACAATCGTCATTTTAAGAACACCAGAAATCAGATTTCTGGAAAACACACCATTTCGGTCTTTTAGTGGATTCTTTTAAACAGCATCATTTTCTACGTCCCATTGTTCTTATCTCGCGAATCACGCGATGTTTATCTAGGACCCGGAGACGGTTGCTGAGCAAAAAAATGTTTATTAGAAACATTTGTAAAAGAAGATATCAAATGGAATCAAAAATAAGAATCAGGGCGAGATTTCACGTAAGGCCTGACATTGGGAAGCTTCTCGAAGCGGCTACAGTACTCCTTGAGGCTGGGGAAGTGGGCGAGATAGAAGCTGTCGTAACAGGCTTGGAAGCGAGTGAGAGTTTCAATCAAGGCAATGTCAGCCCAGGAGATCTAAAGGCAGTGTGTGAGAGAGTGTGTATGTGTCGACGTGAGAGATCAAACTCACCCTACTCCCTACGATGAACATCTTCTCTTTGATGATCCCCTCGTATTCCTCCAGCTTCGGAATCAAAGAATCCTTCTTAAAGGTGTCCCAGTATGCCTTCTAAAGCCTTTGTTTATATGCATTCTAGGTGTTTACTCGTTGTTCGTAGTTGTTGGTCAAAGTGGCTCTGATGATGGGATTAAGCTTGCTGTTCAAATCCTCCAATGCATCGATGATCACATTAACATCGTCCTGTTCAGCAGAGGAACTGCCGTAGAGGCCTGAAAACTCTTTCTCTCTCTCTCTCCCTCTCTCTCTCCCTCTCTCTCTTTCTTTCCCTCTCTCTCTTACCGTAATGCATAGCAATGTATCTTGCTATCTCTATAACTCCAATGAACGTTTTCTTGTCATCTGCCTTCATTATCGGAAGCTTAACTTCATCTCCAAGACCATCTGAAACAAGCTTGTAGGTTCCTTCGAAACTACTGTATAGTCATCGCCCAACGAGCTTTCCTTAAGTGACAGAGCAAACGACCGGTTACAGTAACCGCATGGCGGGAAATTTGAAAGCGAACAGGACCAATGACATGACAAAGGATCCGAACCCACCGGTGTGCAAAAGATAACTGGGCTACAGACGGCAGCTTTAACCGTTACACCACGGGATCACGTGCCGTGCACTGTCGAGAGAGCAACCAAGTTCTCGCGCAAGCCAAAAGCCGTGGGAGCTTATTTCAGTTTCCAACACGGAAATAGGACCTTTGCTTACCAGAATCGTCTTATTTATTTTGCTTACAACATTAGTTCAACTGAAAATGAGGCTGAAATGAGCCAAATCAGTATTTTCATTGAAATCTGGCAACTGAAACTTCAATGCGTCCTATTAGATGCTGAAAAGGGCGTGTTTAACGTAAATTAAACTCTAAATGTTTCTTTTATTGACAAGTTAATTTTTAAAACAAGAAACACAGAAATAACTTGTAAAAGCACCAAGAAAATCAATTTTAATTTTTTTCTTAAAAAAGCGCGTCGCACCGAAAATATTTTTAGTTACCATTCTTTCTCCTCAGCTTCCACTGAGCTATGGTCATCCTCGTATCCGTGAACTTCTTCTCACAGAAGACCAGCATCAATCGGATGACTTCTGTGCGCCCCCTTCCGGGAAGGGAGATCAACTCCAGCTCCTCTTTTGGCATGGAGCTTCTGAAAGAAGCAACCTGTTTCATGGTTTAAAACCGATATTGAAGCTTCTGCTTTTGGAAAGAAGGGAGAGAGAGAGAGAGAGAGAGAGAGAGAGAGAGAGAGAGAGGAAAACGGAGAAAAATTAGTAATGTGGCATTACAAAACGAAGATCTCGGAGGTGTGCTCCTCTCTTGAAAGTTTATTTTTTTCGACGGCTGACGACGGCCGGCGCGGGAATACAATATAAGACAAACAGAGGCGAGGAGCCGGTCTGCGTAACAGCCACAACACGCGAAATCCGACAGTTATCAGGGGATTAGAGATCAGAGAAAGGAGGATCACAAATTATAGTAATCACCAACAAGTATGCCTTGCCTTTTTGTCTTTGTTGGCTGAGTATCGAACATACAATGTGAAACGGAAACGTTGAGGTCAACCAACACGCTTCCAAATCATTAAAAAAACTATTCACTTTCAGTTGGACATTTTCGCTTTTGAACTTATAGAAGACTGCATATGCTCACCCTTTTGACGATGTTAAAGTATTCCACTTTTTGAGCTTTCGCAGATTTACTGCATTGTAGAATCAAAGACTTAGTGTGATCAGCTGTCATCTCAACCAATTTTAAAGTTGTACTCCTCTACCTCTAAAAGTTGTTTTTGTAACCCCAAACAATGTTTGATTGCATAAGAGGCTGCTTTTGATTTTTAATCACTATTTTTCATGTATGTCAGGGCGAACTCAACCAACTGCGCCGCCAAGAGGAAGCAAAATGTGGACTCATGTAACGTTTTTTTACTCACAAGAAGGGGCCGTAGGTTGTCACATTGGCCTAAAGCGGTATAATCCAGCGTATAGCGTTTCCCAAGCGGCCTTAGGCTAAAACATGGCACTACACGGCCTTAGACCGGTTATATCTATCTGTGGCAAGCGGCCTGATGTTATCACAACTAGACGCCAAGCGGTCTAACCCAACTAAAGCGGGAAGTCCCGAAGCGGCCTTAGGTTGCTTTTTTGGAAAGTATGACTTGACTTCAAAACTATGACGTTACTATAGATGATCTTTTAAGAAGACCTTTCTCGGACCGTCAATGCAATGGAAACATATAACTGCACTATCTATCATAATATTTTGTCTGTCGAATAGCACCCAGTCATAGCAATGAGAAAACATTGAAGTTACAGTTTGCTATATAGTTGATGACTAAACTTCCGAAAACAAAATATGACAGTAAAGAAAGTGTCTCCATTCTGGTGTAGACAGGATTTCTATGAGTAATAATCATGAGAAACTGGTCTTTGGTTCGATCCCAGCCCGTGCAGTTCATGACAAATGTAAACTGTTTGAATTAGCTTTTATTAACTGAATAAGATATAAAACGTTAAGAATCGCTGTACTGTGGTGTACTATGTTTGGCTCTTATGCAGTTTATAGCGGCCCCAAGCGGTCTGAGATTGAAATAAGGACAACTTTGCGGCTTTTCACGGCTCTTTACCGTAGACCTTAGGTTGCCATCAGTAGATACCCAGCGGTATCTTTTAACTAATAGTATTTCCAAAGCGGCCTTAGGTTAAAATGAAACTATGCGGCCATTCACTTGAAGCGGCCTGCCTTTGAGGTTGCCCCCAAAAGGCACTAGATCTTATCCAGGTTACCGGCCTTAGTTTCTCAAATTACTTAAAAGTTCAAAAAGAAGAAGCCGCAAGACCGAGAGAAAAGGGGTGAAATGGTCAGCGACGAGTGCTATGCACTTGAGTGCTCTGCCGAAAAATCCGCCGTCTCTCCCTCTCCCAAACAAACTTTTTCCTAAGCAATCAGACCCTAAATCCCTTGGCGAAATCTCTTTTTCCCGCCGTCTCCTGTTTTTCGGGTGGTATTCGCAGACGCGGCTATTTGTCACAGCGGGCGGGCGCCGCATTGCCAACAGGCCGACCACCCACAGACACGCCGGGGGTATAGCTCAGGGGTAGAGCGCTCGCTTTGCATGCGAGAGGCCTGGGGTTCGATTCCCCATACCTCCAGAACCTTTTTGTTTCTTTTGGAGATCCGTAAACTATGTGTTGCTCAGTTTTGTTCCGGCTTCTTTTCCATTTTCGTTTAGAACAGCTTTTTATTGTGCTTTTCGTATTGTGAGGCTTTCATGTTTAGGTTTTCTGGAATTTTTGTTGTTTTATTCAAATTTTCGGGTGTTTGGCGGGCCATTGCCAAATTAAGCCTCGCCTAGTTGTAAGAACGGCTGTGTGGTGGCCAGTGAAGACGAGGTGATTATTGATCGGCGCGGGCATGCCGCCCGCCCGGCCGCCCGACGGCTCCCAGCCTTTTTGTCATCCTTATCGCTTCGATTACGACCGATCTGTCACGGATTACTCAGCACCCGGTAGCTGCAGAAGCCACAGGGGTACTGTAGAGGAGAAATTAGCAAATAGAACGCGAAAAGAGCGGAGAAAATGAGAGAATTTTGAGGTTTTTGGAAAAGTGAAGAGGGGAATTTTGGGAATCTCAAATTTAGCCACTAAAATTGTTACCCAAACTGAAGCTCAAATCATGATTTATTTTCAAATCATGGTTTTTAATATTATTTTCCACAAATTAAACGTTTTTCCACCAAAAACCTTTTATATTATTGCTGTATGCATCTTTTATTTCACTGAAACTAAATTTTCAAAGTTGGAAATCCTCTAAATCTGATTTCATGAAATTTTTGTTAGTTTTTCCTCTGAATTTGTGCGAAACGTGTTCCCACGCCCATCACGAATCGTGAGAAATTTTTCTTTTTCACCAAAAACTGTTTTTTTTTTCGATTTTTAGCCAAATTTAAGAGAAATTAATGAAAAAGTTAGCCGAAATTTAAGTTAGAATATAGAAATCACAGATTTTTGTTTAAAAAAATTTAAAAATCTCATTTATTTTGTTTTTTCATTCGATTTTGGAACGTTATCTTCTAAAATAAAACCAAAAAAGTAAGTTTAGCTAGGAGAGGAGTCGAACCCTTGACCATCTTCTTGCAAGGAGAGGCGTTTACCATTGAACCACCATGTCTCTCAGCCGCGCCTTCTGAATAGCACGGGCCCAAAACGGCTTTCTTTTTAAACGAATGTTTTATGTGAAAATCTCTCTTCTCTTTCTCTTGAACTAGGAATTTGCCTGCTTTCTTTTCTTTAAAACAAACTAAATTAGTCATTTTCAACACATTCTTTCTCGTTGATTCACAGAATGATGAATGTTTATTAGCGTGAAGCAAGGTTCTTAAACAAAAGTTATTATTTCTAGAGCATCTTTGAATAACAGTAATTTCACTTTTCCTTTTTAGCGTATCCTTTTAAAGCAATAATTGTTGAAATTTGAAAGCTGGGGGCCGCCCAGCTTTCAAATTTCTCAGTCGGCCCTTAAAGGGGAAGGACCGCGTAAAAATATTTTTTTCTGATTTTGCGATAAAAGCCTAGATTTCATTCCCAGGATTTCAAAAAATACCTCTTTTTTTTGGTTATTATGTATGAAAATGAACCGATTTAGGAGCGGTTGAAATTTTGGGGAAATGGTCATTTGAATTGCCGCCAACTCTGCGTCTCCCCATTTCCCACACTCTCTCGCCCACTCTAGCCGTGTTTCCGTGCGGCAAACGCGTAAAACGGCCGTGTAAACGCGCCCCTTTTGCAATCCAAATCATATTAAAGGGGCGCGTTTCAGAATCGTGGAAACGACATCTATTCGATTAAATAATTGTAAAGAGACTTTGAAAAATCAATTTTACGAGGTCCTTTCCCTTTAATTTACCCTATTTGGCGTTTTTCCATTTTAATTACTCTTCTTTTAATTCAAGTTTCTAATTTATGCAATTATCCCTTTTTAGAATGCGTTTCGTGTGAGTAAAAGGGTTGAATGAGCGAGCAGGAAGGCCCATCTACCTCAAAGGATATCACAAAGATGCCGGAGAATGCGGCCCCAACTCAGGATCCTGCCACCAGGTTTGCCACTAACTATTTTACTTTACCAATAGAGGAAGAACCTTATCTTGGCTTTAATTCTTGCCTGAGTATCATAATCAAATCTATTTCAGGCAGGCAGACCAGATTGAAGTGTTAGCCAAAGAAGCGGAGGATCTCAGAAAGAAGTTGGATTTGGAGCGTCAAAAATTGAATGACATTCCAAGTAAGTGACGTAATTTCGTGTGGCAGTGTGATTGTGAGCCTGTGGGGTGTTGTCATCGCGTGGTTCTCTAAGGAAAGTTTGTATGCGTGCCTGTGTAATCGTGTAGCCGTGTGACCGTGAGTATGTGTGTTCGCGCCTTCTTTTCGCTCAATGTGGCTGTGTCTATATATGTCCGTATATGTGGATGTGTGGAGCGTGACCCGTCCGTGTGACCGTGAGGGCGTTTGTCGACGATTGCGGGTGTGTGACAGTGTGAACGTGTATTAAGGGGGAACGACCTCGTAAAATTGATTTTCAAAGTCTCTTTACAATTATTTTATTGAATAGATGTCGTTTCCACGATTCTAAATCATACCCCTTTTATATGATTTGGACTGCAAAAGGGGCGCGTTTACACGACCGTTTTACGCGTTTGCCGCACGGAAACACGGCTAGAGTGGGCGAGAGAGTGTGGGAAATGGGGAGACGCAGAATTGGCGGCAATTCAAATGACAATTTCCCCAAAATTTCAAGCGCTCCTAAATCGGTGTATTTTTATCCAAAATAGGTAAAAGGGATATTTTTCGGATTCCTATGAATGAGATCTAGGCTTTTATCACAAAATGAGAAAAA
This sequence comes from Oscheius sp. G VE-2021, assembly GCA_022343465.1. Taxonomy (NCBI): domain Eukaryota; kingdom Metazoa; phylum Nematoda; class Chromadorea; order Rhabditida; family Rhabditidae; genus Oscheius; species Oscheius sp. G VE-2021. The sequence goes on from JAJQXH010000026.1 coordinate 1,256,890, forward strand.
TTATTTTACGCGGTCCGTCCCCTTTAATTTACGGCTAGTCTAACAATATCAGTGTATTTCAGTCCAACAAGCAGCAGAGCGGCTAGATGTGCTCCAGAACCTAGGAATAAAGCAAAGAAGAATACTCAAAGGCCATGCGGGAAAGGTCCTTTGTATGGATTGGTCCCTAGACAAAAGACACATCGTCTCTTCTTCTCAGGTATCGCTCCTTTCTTGAATTGTCAAATAAATGGGATTTCAGGATGGAAAAGTGATTGTCTGGGATGGATTCACCACAAACAAGGAGCATGCCTTGACGATGCCTACGACCTGGGTTATGGCTTGTGCTTATTCTCCAAGTGCGCAGATGATCGCCTGCGGGTTAGTTTTTAAATCAGTCAAAAGGGGGAAAGGAAAGTAACCCCATCTTTTCAAAGTGACGACATCCAATCAGTCATCTGTTTTGGATGGCTGCACCCAAATTGAGCTCAATTCGGGGGCAGCTCCCTAATGAGTGGTCAGAAGTCAAGGGAGGGAGGCTTTTGAGGCCAAACTGAAGGGTTGAGAGAGAGAGAGAGATAGAGAGAGAGAGATAGAGAGAGATAGAGACTTAAAGGGACCCGTCAGGGGCCTTTTGCAAGTTTATTTTAATTAATAATACATATTTTTCGTATTTTGGTTTCAATATTCGATTTTGTTCAAATTGCCAGATAAACCAGAAATTTTAAATTTCTCCCTTGAAACAATTCTTTCCAACGGCTTCCAGCAAACGGGCCATGCGCAACTGCCGCCGCCCGCTGTTTACAGGACTGTATGCGGCATTCGGCATGTTGGTGCTGCGCCAAAAAGTTTTGTGCGGCAAACGGCAGCTCGTATTTCAAAAACTGAAAATCAATGGAAATTCAGTATTTTTAGTTGGAAAATGAGGAAATGCTAAGTAATTGCCTTTAAATAGTGTATGAGTTGTAAGAATACCCCCAGGCACTAATTTCATGCTCAAATGTGTCGGCTGCGGACTTCTCTCGTTGTCTGCGTCTCACCGCGAGAGAGTTGCGTCCAACTGCCGTACGGCATTAGGGGCTAGGCCTCGCCCACCGTAATCTAGCAGAGTGTCACGATGGGAAAAAATACAGTGGATACTGTAACCCGCAAAAGGACCCTGACGGTCCCTTTAAAAGACTCAGACTCCTTCTTTATTTCCTCTTTCAGAGGCCTTGACAACAAGTGCAGTGTGGTTCCCCTCTCCTTCGAAGACGACATCCTTCAGAAGAAGAGGAGTGTGGCCACCCACACATCCTACATGAGTTGTTGTATGTTCCTCCGTTCTGACAACCTCCTCCTCACCGGAAGTGGGGACAGCACCTGCGCCATCTGGGACGTCGAAAGTGGCCAGGTAAGGTTCAACTTCTGACATGAAAAATAGTATCCAATCTTTTGAAATAGGAATTGTAAAATTCCTATAAAGGAATTGTTAAATTTTAAGTGAATCTTCAGATGATTCAAAACTTCCACGGCCACACGGGCGACGTGTTCGCAGTGGATGTACCAAAGTGCGACACGGGCAACACTTTCATATCCGCCGGTGCTGACAAACATTCTCTTGTTTGGGACATTAGGTACGTTTTAAATGGAAACTACCTACTTTAAATTTTAGATCGGGTCAATGTGTACAATCATTCGAGGGACATGAGGCTGACATCAACACAGTGCGATTCCATCCAAATGGAGACGCCTTCGCAACAGGGTCCGACGATGCTTCGGTTAGATTTTATCGACGTTTAGTTAAAAATGAAGTAAAAAACAAAAAGCAAAAGTTTTTTTTACAAAAATGTCCATTTTTTACATTCATGCTGATTGCGTCCTCATTCAAGAAATATTTTCGGTGCGACTCCCTTTCTTTAAGAAAAAAATTTAAAATTGATAAATTGTAAGCAAAATAAATAAGACGATACTGGTAAGCAAAGGTCCTATTTCCGTGTTGGAAACTGAAATAAGCTCCCACGGCTTTTGGCTTGCGCGAGAACTTGGTTGCTCTCTCGACAGTGCACGGCATGTGATCCCGTGGTGTAACGGTTAAAGCTGCCGTCTGTAGCCCAGTTAGCTTTTGCACACCGGTGGGTTCGGATCCTTTGTCATGTCATTCGTCCTGTTCGCTTTCAAATTTCCCGCCATGCGGTTACTGTAACCGGTCGTTCGCTCTGTCACTTAAGGAAAGCTTGTTGGGTGACGACTATACTCTTAAATTCAACGAAAGATTCGCCCGAAAACAAAAACATTGACACTGAGCCACCAAAAAAGCCACAGATCTATACGAATACCAATAAGAATCGTTTTCAGTGTCGCCTCTTTGATCTCCGTGCGGATCGCCAGGTCTGCGTCTACGAAAAAGAATCCATTTTGTTCCCTGTCAACGGAGTAGACTTCAGCGTCAGTGGTCAGTTGGCGCCTTCAATCTCTTTAAGGGAACCTTCCTTTAGGCAGGATTCTTTTTGCTGGCTATGGAGACTATCGTGTAGGCGTCTGGGATTCGCTCAAGTGTGTTAGGCATTCGGTGCTCTACGGTCATGAAAATAGGCAAGTCTGGTTAAAGAAACAGCTAAGGGAGGTATTTTAGGATTAGTTGTCTTAGGACAAGTCCTGATGGAACAGCTATCTGTACTGCTAGTTGGGATTGTACTATTCGAGTGAGTTGGAGAGAGGGAGAGAGAGAGAGAGAGAGAGAGAGAGAAAGAGAGAGAGAAGAAATTACAAACCGCCTTCGTTTCAGATCTGGGCCTGACCTCATCTCCCTCCCTTCAAAACCGAAATCTGCTCATTTTCAGACTTCGGCCGTTCTAGGAGTTTCCTATTTATTCCTCTCAATCACTTTGTATGCATAATTAGTTCCCCCAAAGCTTTGACATAAGTCCCATCACAAAGTCTAGTCACCGACCACTTTTATAGGCTCTTAAGCTATGTTCATACTGTATATCTTGGGGCAGAAATCGTCAATGAACTGTCATCTACTTTGCTTTTTTTAAAGTTGTCCCTAGAAATGATTTCCAATTTTGCTGCGGACGCTTGGGAGCCGAAAACCAACCGGGCAAACGTGGAAGCGTGGGGAAATGGATAAGTAACATTTCCAATCCATGCTATACTGGATCTATACCTGCCGGTGCCTTTTTCAATTTGTTTTTTTTTAAACTTTTTTAGGTTTTGATCAGACAATTCACAAGGAAATGATCAATGAAGGCAAAAATTTCAGCATTCCTTTTGTAACACCCATTTTTCTCTTCTTTTTAACCTTGAAAGGCCAAATTTGATCTTTCAAAAATTAAAACAAGGTTATTTCCGACTACTCTAAACGCAGTGGCCGATGTGCTATGGGTGCGGGCGCCCAGCCGCTGTCTGAGCTCTCCGCTGGAATGCACTCTCTCGTCGTATCACTTGCTTTGTTGAATGAGAGAGTGCATTTATCTGTGGAGAGCACAGACAGCGGCTGGGCGCCTGCACCCATAGCACATCGGCCACTGCGTTTAGGGTAGTCGGAAATAACCTTGTTTTCACTCTTTGGCGGAAATTTGGCCTTTCAAGGTTAAAAAAGAATAGAAAAATGGGTATTACAAAAAGGAAAAAAAACTGTCTGATGAAAACCCCTAATGACATGCGAAATATCAATTGAAAAGAAAAAAGTTTAAAATTTTTTGAAATAGATCCAGTATAGCATGGATTGGAAAGGTTACTTATCCATTTCACCACGCTTCCACATTTGACCGGTTGGTTAAATTTTTAATAATTTTTTAAAAAAAATGCTAATTTCTCGGCTCCCAAGCGTCTGCAGCAAAATTGGAGATCACTATGACGGTAGATGAAGGCAAATAGTTAGAACTTAACGGAAATGTAAGGAGAGGGGTAATTCAAAACCTTTTATTAACTGTTAACAATGGGAAAGCTATCATAACTGGAACAATAACAACTCTCACGGTCTCTGAGAAGAGATGATCCCTGTGGGGCCGATCGAGGAGGAGATCTTCCTGACCCAGACGCTTCCACTGATCGACCTTCTGACTTTCGTGTTGACTAGGAGGACCACCCACGGAACTGGCATGTAGCAGAAGGCAACTATGGCTTCTGAAGGGGTAATTGATCATCATTATGTGGTTTTCTCACGGCGGAAGCGGATGACAAGTGAGATACGGTAGTCTTCGTTGCAGCCTCCCATTCTGCTGATGAAAAGCAAGATCTGAATGTTTGGAAGGGTTCACTCACTTGATCACTTGGTCACTGACTCACTCTCTCTTACCTGAAACATACTGTAGATGGCAGCTGAGAAACACATCCAGAAGGAGATCAAGAAGATCCTTATTTGAACATTTTCCTTGCAAGCTTTCCGGATTCTCATTAGTTTGACTATCGAGATAAAGGTAGATAAGATGAGAATCAAGAGGCAGGTGATTCCGACAAAGCCATGTAGAAATGATAGTCTTATCTGAAATTTAAAGGTTTTGGTCTTCTGTTTTTATCTCTCTCTCTCTCTCTTTCTCTCTTTTCTATTTATCTGACTCTTCCCCTAGGGTCTGCAGGCCTAAATTTTAAAATCGGAATTTTCTGATTTTTTTTCATCGCCTAGATATTTTTGTTAGGAGCAAGTCTCTTTTTGAATTTTTAAATTTAGTTGATATTGAAAGGAGTATTCTCCATTTTAGTGGCGATCTCTGATTTCAATTGCTTTCTTGGTTGGGCGGAGCCAGGCTGCCGTTTGCCGCACACTTTTATGCAAGTGGGGCGCAACTTCCACAACTCACAGGAAATAGCTTTAATCTGCTAATTTAAATAATTTCGGGTTATTTTTACATTGGAATTTTCCCAATATCAACAAAATACAAAATTAAACTGACAAAATTAGCAATTTTTTTATTAAAACGACTAAAACAGCCGACGGCGTTTGAAAATTTTGATTTCCTGCGTTAGCCACAGATCGCGTTTTCGTCCGGAGCTGTTACATATTATATACATAAAATGCTTTTTACAAAAACTTCCGATATACAATAAAGTTTCATCGTTCTCTGCGCCAACAGCGACCGTACAAAACACAGAAACGGCTATCTTTCCCCTCGCTTTTTTTAAATCCACCTTGTTGAGAACCGGAAACCTCGAAAAATTGAATTTGATGTAAACGCGCTCCTTCGTCATTGGGATAAATTCAGCTTCTCCCAACAGAACTGGAGAATTCACAATGGCTGAGAATAGAGGAATCCCGATTGTGATATGGAAGATGAGACGAACCCAAGCCTGAAAATTTGATTTTCTTGGAATTTGCGGTAGAAATTAAACCTGTAGAAAAGTCCTTGGCATAACAATAGCCGTCAACTGGTAGAGTGAGATAACAGTGCAGGTGAGAAAGCCAGAAACAACAATAACTATTCTGAGGTAGAATGAGAAGACCAGATGGAATTGATTGACGAATACTTGCTTCCACGTTTCACATAAGGGCCAGAAGCCCAGGACCGAGTTGAAGAAGAATTCGATCCAGTAGCTCAATAAGTTCTAAATTTTAAGTTCTTTATTTAATTTGTGTGTGATTTTAATCGGTTTACAAACTGTAAGGGGTTCAAAATTGCTTTGCAGCCTTCTTAAGGATGCTAAACGATAT
>JAJQXH010000026.1:1267500-1337500 GCA_022343465.1 Oscheius sp. G VE-2021
ATCTGCGAATTGGGACCACAAACTGCCTTCGGTACGCAATACCCATCCTGAAATACGTTGTAATGAGGCTACCGTAACCAACTAACCCTCTTATCGTAGGTGTATTTATCCAAGTCTTCGGTATCGTGGACATTGACAAAGTTTGGAAGACATTCGCAGGCATTCCCAGTCTGCTTCAGTTCTGAATTTTGAAGGCAGGTCCGTTGCTTTACACAGTAGGGCTTCTGAAACAAGTATCGATTGATGGGCATACCAGGCACAGTTTTTACACACGGCATGCACTGCGCTTACGCAACCGCTTTCCCGACTTGCGTCTCACACCCGTACGGGATCGGCGACTTGTTCCAACCTCATCCACGGCCTTCAGATTCGCGTTCTGTCTCCTCTCCTTCTCCGCCTCATCTTCATCATACTTCACGTATCCACTCTCACAATCGCATCTGTCCTTCTCGTAATTGACTACCGTATTCTGCCCACACGGCACTTCCTTGATGCAGAATTGTCCCTAAACTCACTTTGAATTAAGAACCTAGCTGTTTTTAACCTTTTTGTATTTCTGTCTCTCAGAATTGTACTTAGAAGCTGAGATGCTGTGGATATCGATGAATCCTTTAGTGCAAACACAGGTGATTCCTTGTCTCTCCGAATTCTGGGTGCAGTCAAGAGCGCAGAACATACCCTTAAAGTAAGGTTATTAAGTACTTAAGACCGTGTCTCAGTAAAGGCCTTTTAAAACGACATGCCTTTTAAAAATATTTCACTAAATTTTATCCGAAAAAAATTTTTTGTCAGAACTTACTGGAAACGCTTTATATATTGTTTTTATGATATATAAAAATTTACCAGTCGATCTCAGGCATTTTGAACGGAAATTTATTTTTCAAATCACGAATTTGAAAGATTGCCTCATCAAAACACCACCTTGCGGCGGCTTTTTTGTTTAAATGACAATGTGTCACTAAAAATTTTAGTTTTCGCAAAATCTGTTTAAACAGAAAACTCAAGCACAGTGTGAGAAACAAAAAAGTTATTTCGGAGAAACTCTGAAAATCAAAACCCGCCGAGATAAACTAAAAAGTATAAAAATTTTAATTGACTTTTTTGTGGTTTTTTATCTCGCAAAAATCGGAGAGTTAATCAATCGATCTAATTATTGGCGCCAAACTTACTATATTTTTTTTTACCTTACCTCATCGTATAACTGCTTCTCCTTCGCAAATCCTGGTAGTTGTTTGATGTCGGTGAAGCCTTGCTGGCATTCACATTTGTTGCTCGACGGTTTACGGTGAGAGTTTTGGCCGCAATCGGGGATTCCGGGATTTAGGATCTTGCTCTTGTCTGAAACAATGGATTGTTTAGACGTTTCTATGTGTCTTTAGCTAGATGCCAACACTTTTTTGTGTTACATTGTTTATTACTTTGTTGATGTTACCGTGTTTGTGCGTGTGTATGTATCTGTGATCACGTGATCGTGATACCATGATGCCGTGTGATCGTGAGTTGTATGTGTCACCGTGTGACTGCGTGATAGTGTGTATTTTTGATTGCGTCGCCGGGAGACCCTATCGTGTATTTGCAGTTTGTTTCATCGGTTGGCCGTGTGGTCGTGAATCTGTGTAATCTAATCGTTTGACCATGCATGTGTGAACGTGTGGCGTGTCAATGTGTTTCCGGGTGTACTTATTCATGTCCGCTTGTGTGGGTTTGTATAGCAGGCCGTCGTGCGTTCGTGACAACGTGTGGGTGTATGGACGAAAATGTGTACAGGCATATGTATGTATACCCCTCGCCCATCGAGCTTGTCAATTGAAAATGGCCATGGTTATGCTAATGTACTCTGCGTCTCCTCATTGTGCGCGCTCTCTTGCTAGTTAGATGTGCAGGTTAGTTTAATCTCATTCCAAGCTCGATGGGCGAGGAGTATAGAACTGTAGGGCATATGTATCCGTGTGACCGTGGATATCTATGAACGCAAGGCCATGAGGCCGTGCTATCGTGAACTTTGTCATCGCGTCGCCGTGTGATCGTGAACATGTGTGACTGTATTAACGTGAGTTCGTATGTATGAAAGTGTGGTCTGTGACCGTGACCGTGTGCCTGGCCGTGTGGGGCTTGGTCTCGTGTGTCCGTGATACCGTGTGGGCGCGTATGTACATCTGCCTATGCGCATATATATCCGTGTGAGAATGTAGGCGTGTATGAACATATATGCATGTGTGTCCGCGTCGTCGTATATGGACGTATGTGATCGTGACCTCGTGTTGTCGTGAGCACGTGTCACTCACCATTTGTACACACAACACATGCCCTCACAATCGGCGGCACATCACTCCACCCCGCCTTTCCCTTGTCCTGAATCACAGCACTGCGCGGCACATCGGCGCACTGCTCACTCGGCTGTTTGGTTCCCCATTTGTTGTTATTAGCCATTTCCTGAATCAACCGTATTCCCCTATCTTTAAAGCCTTCAGAATACCTCTTTTCCCTGACTCTTCTGCACAAAGTACTGTTTCACTTGATTCCGGTCATTCGTAGGATTGCAGGTCTCGTAGGACTTGTGCTTCTTATCCGGCTTCCTTCTAACTGGCACCAGGTAGACTCCTATCTTCTGGCCAGCAGTGGATAAAGTTTTGGGGAGTTCATAGGTTGCAAAGCAGTTTTTACAAAGTTTCTGAAATTGATCTGTCAACTTCAAAGGTAAAGCTTGCGAGAGTTTATCTGACAGTCTGAGGCCACAGAAAAAAGTCGATATCCCGGATTTTGCTGATAATTTAATTTGAGATGGGTCTAGACGCGAAAGAAAAAAAAACACTTTTATTTTGGTTTTTCGAAATGTAACAAATATAAATTTAAAATTGCAAGTTTAGTAAATGGCTATCTCCGCTCCCAGTGACCCTACGGACTTCAGGAAGGCGTCAAACGATTTCAAAGAGTGTGGTGACAAATTTCTTCTTTGTAGTTTTGTGGAAACTTTTTTTCACATTTTTGCTCGCCCTGTTTTTCATTTTCAAAGGCGAGCATAGCAACCTATTTCATTGGATTTGTTGTAAAATTTCCATTATTTTAAGCGCTTCCAAACATAAAAAATCTAATGGTATCATTAAGAAACTTCAAGTTTTTCTATCGAAATTTGGTCAAAAAACGACCAAAAAGTGGCCAAAAACAATTTAGTTAAAATAGTCAAAAAATGTTTTAAAAAAACATTTTTATGGTCTTTTGTTAGTCCAAACAGTGGTTCTGAACTAAAAAAATCCAGAATTTCAAATTGTCACCACACTACTTTAAATCGTTTGACGCCTCCCGGAAGTCCGTAGGGTCACTGGGAGCGGAGATAGCCATTTACTGATCTTGCAATTTCAAATTTTTTTTTTAAATTCCGAAAAACAAAAATAAAAGTGTTTTTTGCTTATTTAATTATCATAAAATTCGAGACATCGACTTTTTTCTGTGGTCACGGGGACCTCGGTGCTATCAAAAAACCTGTCTTACTTACAGCGCATATGTCATGAAGTCTGGTTTCATCCACATCATTCACGTTTCCATTCTTCACAGCCACTTGGTAGACATTCTTTGAGACCACCTCTTCTGTTGTATCTGAAATTGACTTCAATAACCACAGCCAGGTAAGCCAACCTTGTGGTTCGATCAAGCACAGAATTGGGGCATTGAGGCCTACAGTATCCGCCGTCATTATGTCTCCAGTCGTTACTTTCATCATTGGCTCAGATGAGAGGACTATAGCTGTCTTCCAGCCTTGTTGAGGAGAGCGGGTGAAGCCATTCTTTCCGAATCCGACGTCTCGACGAGTCCAGGCGGCGTCTCTCACATTGACTTCGACTATTTGGTGACCGGAGTTTCGCAATAGAACTGAAAATACAACTATATTATGGTTTAAACACAAAAAGTAAAAGTAAAATATTAGAGGGGAACCGAACTCGGGACCATGCGCTTACTACGCGAGCACTCATCCACTGCGGCACGCGGCCACTGAATGGAACAGCGCGCCGTCCGCTTTTGATTCAAGACGCCGCGGATTAGCGGCGCCGCAAACTAAAGCGTTGTTTAGAAACTTATAACTTACGGATGAGTTTACGGGCCCTATTCAAGGAAGTCAAATTATATGGCAGCTTGCACTTGCTCTTCTCTATCACTTCGAGACAATCATCGAATATCCCAATGCCATCTTCATTTGGACAACGAACATTGGAACCTAAATCGATATTTTTAATCGATAGCCAGTAGTTCTTACTCCATTTGCAGGTGATTCCCTTCACATTGTCGTAGGTAGCCACCACATCGAATGGTGCCTTCTTTGAACAGACAGAATTAGCCTTGTTCTCATCAAAGATGCCAAAAGTTTGGGTGCAGATGTTACTCTATAATAGGGTTAGACCTTTAACATCAAGAAAACTACCGTAGTGTCATATCGCTGATCAGATGGGAGGCCCATTGGGTCTCCGATGAGTTCGTCGGAGGCGCACCACTTGGCCAGGGTCTTACTGTAGACGGCGGCAAGGGAGAGGTGAAGTTGGAAGAGGAGGAGGCAAAAGAGGAGAGACCTCTGGAAGAAAAGAGGCATTGAAGGGAGGAAGGGAGAGAGCTACCATGGCATCAACCGCAGGAGGGAGGGAGGCAGGTAGAAATGGGAAAAAAAGGAAAAGGGAGGAGGAAGGAGATTAGCATGGATGTAGGTCATACGCTAATATATTGGAACTCCAATATGTGGCCCAGATTTGCATTTTCTCGTTTTTACTTTAAAGGGACCTCATAAAATTGAATTTTCAAAATCTCAACATTTTTTTTTGAATAGATATCATTGCCACGATTCTGAAACATATCCCTTACATGATTTGGTCTGCAAAAGGGGCGCGTTTACACGGCCGTTTTACGCGTTTGCCGCACGGAAACACGGTTAGAGTGGGCGAGAGAGTGGGGAAATGGGGAGACGCAGATTTGGCGGCAATTCAAATAACAATTCCCCAATATTTCAAGAGCTCCTAAATCGATTCATTTTGGTCCATAATGGGTAAAAGAGGTATTTTTCGGATTTTGAGAATGAGATCTAGGCTTTTGTCAGAAAATTAGAAAAATTATTTTTACGCGGTCCTTCCCGTTTAAGAGGCTATGTCAGTAAATATCGAGCCGGCCAGTGACATAGGTTTTTTTCATAGCCTTCGAAAAAATGTTTTTCAAATTTGATCTGCCACATCATGTCGAAAACTGCGTTTGAAATTTTCATTGTTTTTTTTTCATTTTTCAATTGGCATTTTTAGCCACGATTTTCAAGGAAATCGACAACTGGATGTTACAATTGGTAATAAAAGGTTTTATTACAGAGAACAGTCAAATGATGAAAGAAAAGTTCCATTCGTCATCTCCTCAGCCGGTACTCTCTATTTCTCTCAGCAAAAACTTCCCGAAGAATGTCTTCAGTCTCTCTTTCCATTCTCTGCATCTTTCGCTTCGTGATGACTAGAATAACCACTGAAAATGGGATAAAACAGCAAAAACGATTAATTACCGACTGCGACGATTATAAGAGGGAGCATGAGGGAAGGCAGCAGAGGAAGTTTTTGAAGTCGAAGGTGTTGCGAAGCAACACAGGGTCTCTAGGGAGGGCGATTAGAGGTTTATAATAGAAAAGTGAAGAGTTATTTCGCATAACAATGGAAAAAGAGACATCGGGTGAAGGAAACCTGCAGAAGAAGGGAGATGGAAGATTCTCGGCGAAGGGCCATTTTGAAGAGGCTGCAATTATGACCCTGTGAAATATGGAGACGTGGATGAAAAGGAAAATGGCTGTCTCTCTCTCATTCACTCACTCTCTCCTATTTCTTCTTTCTCTATTCTGCACTATGTTTACAAAATACAACAATAAAAAAACGTGAATTTTCTCGGGTAATCGAAATATGGTAATTGTAGTTTAAAGGCAGAGGGCCACGAAAAATGGATCTTTCTTTTATTATTTTATTTTGTTTTTATGTTTATGTTTATTTTTTACATTTCAAGGCTGCCGAAAAGTCTGCGGCAAATGCGTTTTGGCTTAATTTTAGACTAAATTCGGTGTTTTAAACGAGGGCAAGGGGTTTTCTGATATATTTTCAAGAGAAAAAGCAAGAGGCTTCAGGACACTCAGTTTGCAGTAAATACCAAGATCGCCCTGCCGCTTACTCTAAACGCTTTTAACTGAAAATAATATGATAATTTTGTGTTAGTGGGTATATTTGTATTTTCTTATTTATTACAATCATTTAAAAGCCCTGAAAAGGACAATTTCAGGGGAAAACAACCGATATTTCACAATCACAATGTTTTTTTTGTTCGAAAGTTTAAAACATTGTGACGGCCTTTCATGGAACAATTTCAAGAAATATTTGCTGCTAACGGTAGAACAAAAGCAAATACAAAGTAAAAGAATACATTTTTGGAAAAGTTTACTGCCCTTCGTTTACAGATATACTTTGCTTTTACTTGGATGGACCTGTGTTTAGCAGATTTCCTTCTTTACGTAAACGCACGTATACTGCGTTTAATTTCATAGATTACCTCTGGAATGCCCTGCGTTTACAGAAATAACTTTTTAAGCTATATACTCCCTTTGTGGCCCTGCACGTTTAGCAACATTTCCTCGTTTCATCTACAATGCCCTACGTTTAGCAGCATTTTTGATTTACGTAAATTTTGACCTGTGTTTAGCAGCCTGCTGTCTTTACGTGGCTCGCCCGTGAGAAGTAGAAAAAGCCATTTGCTTGTCTCCAGATTACTTCTAGTACAGTCAGTTAATTTGTCCAGTGACCAAGACATATTTTGATAATTTTAATCAGTTTACATTCAATAATGTTGTATTTACAAACATGAAGTGAGGAAAAGTTGGCATATTTTCAAAATCTCAAATCGATAAAGCTAGAAGTTTGAGGTTCTATAAGGGCGAGAGTCAGTCACAGGGGCAGAAGAGGAGTAGAAGCGATCCTCGGCCTCGTAGATGATATGGTCATTGTTACGGGGCTAAAACATATTTTTTAAAATAAAACTTTTAATATCTTTTTATTATTATAAAATTTAAATAAAAAAAAGTTACCTCACGGGACCTCGGGGGAGGGGCAGTGTCGATAATAACCTCTCGTGGCTGACGGCTGGAAGAATAGGCGGAAGGCGGGGGAGGGAGGGGAGGGGCTCTTTGTTCTTGCACGGAAACGGACGAGTTTTTGACTAAACTGAATTAAAAACATTGTAAAATAAGTTTTTTAAACTTAAAAAAAGCAAATAATTAAGAAAATATAGTTTTGCTTGAAGTAAAGGAGGGCCCACCTCTGTCGTTGTTTCTTCGCTCTCTTTTCGCACGGAGGCCGAACCAACCCATGAACCTAAAAGTTAAATTTAAAGGGATCGTCAGGGGCCTTTAACATGTTTATTTTAATTAATTATATACATTTTTCTTATTTAGGTTTCAATATTCGATTTTGTTCAAATTGCCAGATAAACTAGAAATTTTAAATTTCTCCCTTGAAACAATTCTTTCCAACGGCTTCCAGCAAACGGGCCATGCGCAACTGGCGCCGCCCGCTGTTTACAGGACTGTATGCGGCAATCGGCATGTTGGCACTGTGCCAAAAATTTTGTGCGGCAAACGGCGGCTCGTATTTCAAAAATTGGAGATTAAACATGTAAAAGGTCCCTAACGGTCCCTTTATGTTTTTTTTGAAAATCAATTGATAAAAAAGATTGATTTTTATAAAATTTAAATAGTCTCACCAAATTCCAGCAAGACAAATGCAGGGAGTGCAGCAGCAGAGGAGAAAGAGAAGAGAACCGGCGATTATACCGAAGATCCTTCCGGCGTACCAGTAGTCGTCGCTGAAATTTCAAAATTATAATTTTTGTATTTTCAATCAATATAGATTTTTGTGGCTTTTTCTACCAATGGCTAATAGTGGCTTTGTAAACGCAGGACAGATTAGAAGTGAAGGAAATATGCTGCTAAACGCAGGGCATATTGTATTGAGATTGAAAACAACTAAACGAAGGACAGTCTAGGCAAAAAGGTAATTCTGTAAATGCAGGGCATTGCCGACGTAATCTGTAATGGCTAAACGCAGTACAGTCTGCACGTAAAGAAGGGTTTCCGCTAAACACAGGGCAAAAGTAAAGTATATCTGTAAACGAAGGACAACCTAGACGTAAGAATAGGATGCTGTTAAACGCAGGGCGGGCGAGACAGAAAGTCGGAGAGACGTACACGCAGGACACGACATACGTAAAAACCAGCTTTTTTAATTCTCTTACAACATGATAATTTGTTACAACACGATACTTTTGGCACATTTTCCAACAAAAACGCTACTTCTACCGCGGAACTGAGGAATTTATGCATTTTTAAACCTACAATTACCACGTACCAATCTGTTCCTCTGAAATGGTCTTCACAATCAATGGAAGAATGATACTCACCCGTAGCCATAGTCATATCCTCCGTAGTAATGACGCTTCGACCGGGATTTGGTCTCTTCTTCGGTTGAATTCAAGGCGACTGTGATGAGAACAAGGGAGAGGAGAAGTAACAAACGACGAGTCATTTCTGAAAAGGAAACTTCAAAATATATTTGAAATTTCAAAAAGTTTCATAACTCAGAAAAAAGAATGTGTAAAGAGTGACACGTCAGTTTTATGCCTCTTCGAGGGAGGACTGTTTACAGAATGCGTAAAGTGACCAATTCGAGAGAGGAATCAATCAATACGTATAGTGTTTTGGGAAACTTTTGTAATTTAAAGGGGAAAGACCTCTTAAAAATTGATTTTTTAAAGTCTCTTTACAATGATTCATTGAGTCGATATCGTTTCCACGATTCTGAAACATACCCCTTTTATATGATTTGGACTGCAAAAGGGGCGCGTTTACACGGCCGTTTACGCGTTTGCCGCACGGAAACACGGCTAGAGTGGACGAGAGAGTGTGGGAAATGGGGAGACGCAGAGTTGGCGGCAATTCAAATGACAATTTCCCCAAAATTTCAAGCGCTCCTAAATCGGTTGATTTTGATCCGAAATGGGTAAATGACGTATTTTTTTCGGAATCCTGAGAATAAGGTCTAACTTTTTTTTTCACAAAATCAGAAAAAATATTTTTTCGCGGTCCTTCCTCTTGAAAGTTGTAGAAAGTGAAAATTCTCAGTTTCTCACGCACTCGCACAATCACGTACACACTTACTCCCTCACTTGCTCACTAACTCACTCATTTTCTCACTCTCTCACTATCACTCTCTAACTCTCTAGCTCTCTCTCACTCACTCTCTATCATACATACACGCACTCACTCACTCACCGCCTCACGCACTCACGCGCTAACCCACGCATTAACTCACTCTCTCAATCAATCCATCAAACAAGCAAGCAATCATTCGCTCATTCCATCACACACTCACTTGATCACTTGCTCAATCATTCGCCCACTCATTCACTCACTCAATCACACACTAACTTTCTCACTCACTCATTCGCTCACAAACTCAGTCATTCACTCAATGGCTATCACGCATGTACGTACTCGCTCTCTCACTCTCTCACCAAGGGTGGCTCCGGGCCGCCCAGGTTGGAGACCAAATTTTTCAAAAATTAGAAAAAAGTATTTGATAGGTATGGGAGCAAATAAGTGTTTTAGTATAACTATTCATCAAAACACTTGAAGCAAAAAAGTTGTGTCGAGCGGGGATCGAACTGGGGTAGTTTTGGATTACCAGTCCGACCTCTTAGCCACTCGGCCATGGAAATTTACAAAAATTTATATAGGGTAGTTCGAATCTTCCTTGACACAGTATCTTTTGCATGTTTAGAACTATTGTTTACAACAAAACTAACAGAAAAATATTAAACATTGAATGAGTTAAATTTAAAATTTGATTTTCAGAAAACCTCGGGCCGGCCCGCGTTTCGGCTACACTCGTCTCTAACTCACACTTTGCTTTAAACTGCCTTAGGATGAAGTGGTTTTTTTAACTTATTAAAGAGTTTTTCAGAGATCAAAACCAGATTTGTCCAAACTAGAATTCAAGGCTGTAATGATCCAGAAAGATACAGTAAGCCCAAAACAAAAAGAGGTGGGCAGTTGACTTCGTCGATAGCCAATGAATTGCCGCTGAATTCAACGGTTATAACGAAGACCGGAAAGTTCGAAAAATGGCGGGTGGAGCCATCGCCGGCGGCTTTTTCAGTGGCATGAATGGGTCTGCGCGCATTCAGCGATTACGCGTCTTCTCGATTACCAAAGGCAAACAGGTGAATCAGCCGGTAGGATGTTTTCTTCCCATGGGAGGTTTCCTCGAGAACAGGGAGGGAGGGAAATGGGCCGAGAAGTTATCAGAACTGAGAGAACTTGAAAAGCCATCGAACTTCAAACGCAGACAACGAGAGAAGTCCGAGGCGAATACATTTGAGCTTAAAATTTATGCTTGGGGGTATTTTTTACAATTCATACACTATTTAAAGGCATTTACTTAGCATTTCCTCTTTTTCCAACTTAAAATACTGAATTTTCATTGATTTTCAGTTTTTGAAAAATGAGCTGCCGTTTACCGCACAAATTTTGTTTGGCACAGCACCAACATGCCGAATGCCGCACACAGTCCTGTAAACAGCGGGCGGGACAGTTGCGCATGGCCCGTTTGCTGGAAACCGTTGGAAAGAATTGTTTCAATTTCCAGTTTATCTGGCAATTTGAACAAAATCGAATATTGAAATCTAAATATGAAAAATATGAATAATTAATTTAAATAAACTTTAAAAAGGCCCCTGACGGTCATTTTAAGTATGCGTACGTAACGCTACGTCAGGGTTACATTTGCAAATCGCTGAGAAACGGCGACATTTTATTTCGAAGGAGACATATCAGTTTCCGTTCGAATGAAAAGGCGACATGAAGGTTTCAGTTGGTTAAGGAGGTACCCATTGAAGGGAGCAGCCAAATGAGAAAGTGCAAACTGGCAAGTGTGAAGTGAGGTACCTGGTCGTATTTGGGCCCCCGCCCACTGCCGCCGGCTGGGTCGACGGTCCGGATGCGACCACTGGAAAAGTGTTGACTCGTCTGCACAAGTGCCATTCAGCCATGTCCGGCAACCGATACGGTCCAGTCCCACGGAAAACGGATCCCACGTAAACTGGAGGACTACAAACAAGTGGCTTCTGAACTGTGATGAAATGTTGGAGACAGTTCCGCAAACTCTAAAGCAAGTAGGATAAGAAGAAGTTTGCATTGCCAAACTAGTTAAACAGGGCGGTCAGGGCCATAAAGAGAGTGGACGGCTAAAAGAAAGACAGTCTAGACACAAAAATTGCAAAAATAATATGTTAAAACGTCATTTCTCTAAAACTCGAGCAGGCCCTTTATAACCACTGTCTTAGAAAAGTGACCACCTTCGATTTGGCTTAAAGGGTCAATCCGGCACCTTTTTCACATTTCTACTTTTTTTGGCTCAAAAGGTTCACCTTGTCGTTGACAACAATAACCGTTACTTTGTTTTAAACAAAAATGGCCAGACTTCGAGAAAAGTGCTTTCAAACTGGCCGTTTGGGGCCAAAAGTGTCGACAAACGCCGACAAGCAATGAAAAATGAAGACCAAAAATTAGAATAACGTGAGAAATAAAAAGGTGCCGGACTACTCCTTTAAGTCATGTTTACAGCCTTCCTATGACCTAAAAACCTTATTCTGAAAGTTCAAGGTTAAAATTTTGTCAAAATTTTGCACCGAAAATTGTCTTTTAAATTTTGTAATTTTAAAGTCATATATATTTTCATGTGGGGACTTGTACGGACAAACTGCTCAAGTTAGTGAAAACAGCTGTCGATGAAACATGAAAAAGTTAACATCGAAAAACCACCAAAAACCATGTTTTTTTAAAGGTTTTGGGTCTTTCACTAGAAGTGACAAAGCGAAAAAATTGCAACAAAAAAATGGCGTTTTGGGCGTTTTTTGACCAAATTTTCAATTTCAAATGGATTTTTAATTAAAATAGTCACCTTCGATTTTGGATTTGAAGGTCTAATTCGACGCCAAATTTTACGTAGAATTCAGTGGAAACGTTATCTTTTTCCTGCCTTATATAGTGAAAGACCCAAAACCTTTAAAAAAAAACATGGTTTTTTGGTGGTTTTTCGATGTTAACTTTTTTATGTTTCATCGACAGCTGTTCTCACTAATTTCAGGTTGGCCGTACAATTCCCCAATTCCCCGAAAATTTTCGGTGCAAAATTTTGACCTACCGTAACCCAGGTAAAAAAATCGATTTCGAAAACTTTCAGAATAAAGTTTTTAGGTCATAGGAAGGTTGTAAACATGATTTGAGCCAAAACGAAGGTGGTCACTTTTCTAAGACAGTACTATACCCGACTTTTACTGAGACGCCGTTAGGTAGAATAGAACTATCCACTTAAACTTTGACTGTTTCTCATGGCCAAATGGCTAAGAGGTCCGACTTTTAATGCCTTCGTTCGTTCCCCTTTTACAATCACCAGCTTTTGTCACGCCACTCCACCTTTACAATTTGGGCACCTGATATTTCAGCAGTTAAACGTTTCTAATTGAATACTCCGGTTTAATCAACAATTTTGAGGGGGGATTAAGTTGCCTACAAACAGCCGACCTTTCAATTTTCTTCAATCAATACCTTCCAATTAACTTATTTAGGTCATCCATAAGTTGAATTACCGGATGTCTGGTGACCCTGAGGATGCTTCCATTACCTGCGGTCACATGCACAAAAAAAGCCAAGCATTTCGCAGAAGTCCAGGTCAAAAAAGCACACAGATATTTCCCCACAAGTCATTCGTCTGCAAAGTTTTTGTAGAAGACACTTCATCATGTCCTGCACCTCTTCCTCGGTAATTTTTTAAAATAATTTTGTTTTAAATTTGAACTTTTAAATTTACTTTTCCCATCTTAGCCAATTGCCAATTTGTGCTGAAATTATGTATCACTATTCAAAGTTTAAATTAGGATTTTCCAAGAAATACCATAGAATTGTGTCAACAAATATATAAATTCAAGTATATAAAGTTTATTCAAAATTTTAAAAAAAACATGTTTCAGATGGAAAAGAAGTTGGCCGAGGCCATGAAACAAATGGAGAATGATATCGTCAAGGGGATCTTGTCCGATGTAAGTTTTGTTTTGTTTCAATTTTTTCATCAAAAAACTTTTTAAAAGAATTTTTGTAATTTGTAAACCTTTAAAAATAATCAAGAATTAAAATAATTGTAAAATTTCTAATTATTGTTGTATTTGAGGTTTAAAAACGCGTAAGATATATTTTAGCGCATTTCTTTTATTAATTTAAACAATTAAACAAAAAAAATTGCTCTAATTTTGTAAATTTGTACGAATAATCTCGTGAAATTTAAAAAACGCAGGAGTTGGTTAATTTTCAAATAGATTGATTTTGTCACGAAAACTCAAACAATTTGCAACAAAAAAAGTGTACATCTGCGCGGTCGATCGATATATCGATCAATTAGGTACCTATTGATTTTAGCACTATCAATCAATAAATTATAGATTGATTGAGCTTTTGCTTTATTTAATCAGTTAACTTTCGAATAGAATTTTCCGAGCGACGGGACCCAAACATTTTTTTGACGACTAACATGAATGAAGTTACTTTTTTATTTGTTAAAGGGGAAGGACCCCGCAAAAATAATTTTTCTGTTTTTGTCATGAAGGTCTAGATCTTATTCCCAGGATTCCGAAAAATACCTCTTTTATCCATTTTGCATAAAAATGAATCGATTTAGGAGCGCTTGACTTTTCGGGAAATTGTCATTTGAATTGCCGCCAACTCTGCGTCTCCCCATTTCCCACACTCTCTCGCCCACTCTAGCCGTGTTTCCGTGTGGCAAACGCGTAAAACGGCCGTGTAAACGCGCCCCTTTTGCAGTCCAAATCATATAAAAGGGTATGTTTCGGAATCGTGGAAATATCTATTCAATGAAACAATTGTAAAGAGACTTTGAAAAATCAATTTTACGTGGTCCTTCCCCTTTAACCTCAATGGAAGTGACTTTTTTTGTTAAATGCAAAAACATACAAAAACTTTTGACCAATCAATACCAAGCCTTCATTTTAGACAGATGGAGATGACGTCCAAGTGCAGCAGCGCCTCCTCCTTCTCGAAGGACAGCGAGGAAAAAGGATGCTCTCCATAGCCGAAGTCGAAGACTCCCTCCTCTGGCAATCTGGAGCCAAAACCGACGATCCCTGGAACCAGAAGCCTCTGCCTGGCAAACTCTCAGTGACCAACAATGCCCTCCTCCTCTCCCAAGCTGACAAATTCTCCTTCGATCACAAATGGGCCTCTCTTGTCCACAAGGCTTCTTGCCATTCTAAGGAGACCTGTGACAACTCCTTGGCTCCTGAAGCCTCTAAAATCCCCACTCCTGCCTTTGTCCTTGATGAGTCGAAGATTGCTCTTCCATCCTTTGTTTTTAAGAATAAGGTCCCGGTTATCACAACTGACACGGTCCCATATCCCGCTCCTGAAGGTGAGAAGTAGAATCCAGTCGTTCCAAAATCGTCACTCCCTTCTAGTCCCAAATGTTGTTTCTTTTGAGCTCAGGCCCACATCCTGCACTGTCGTTTGACAGTTTCCAATCTCCTTCTGTGATTCTTAATCACCTTTCAAGTTTGCTCCATATGATAAAAAAATTACATATTTCGTTTTCTTACTTTTTACACCAAAACATACGATTCCAGTTTTTCAAAAAAGAGTAGGCTTATTTTGGTACGCAATTCGCCACACATTTCAAAGCGCTTACTCTCTCGAGCGACCAATTCTACAATGCCAATCTTTTCCAAATGGAAAAAAAACCTTCAGTAGGGAACAACAACCCTATTGCCGCTATTGTGGAACTGTCGTTTATTTTTGCCTGCCGCAAAACCAATCCCGTCCTATTCTTATAGTCGTCGCCAAACGAGCTTTCCTGTGACAGAGCGAACGACCGGTTACAGTACCCGCATGGCGGGAAATTTGAAAGCGAACAGGACCAATGCCATGACAAAGGATCCGAACCCACCGGTGTGCAAAAGCTAACTGGGCTACAGACGGCAGCTTTAACCGTTACACCACGGGATCACATGCCGTGCACTGTCGAGAGAGCAACCAAGTTCTCGCGCAAGCCAAAAGCCGTGGGAGCTTATTTCAGTTTCCAACACGGAAATAGGACCTTTGCTTACCAGTATCGTCTTATTTATTTTGCTTACAACATTAGTTCGACTGAAGATGAGGCTGAAATGAGCCCAAATCAGTATTTTCATTGAAATCTGGCAACTGAAACTTCAATGCGTCCTATTAGATGCCTAAAAGGGCATGTTTAACGGACATTAAACTTTAAATTAAAGCTTAAATTTAAGGCTTCAGAAGCCTCCACCTTTCCTCTGTTGAGTAACCCTGCCGCCCTCTCGATTCCCGCGTGCGCCAATGTTTGCCGCCCCGCAATCGGCGCGTGTCCGATCGCTTCCGTTCCGATTGACCGTCTGGCCATGAATTTGCATATACCCGCCGCGTTGGGCGCAAATTTTCCCGGGCGCCAGGCATTAGCGTCAGGAGTAATTAGGTGACAGCCACCCCATCATACGCGACAACAGTTCCGCCCACGCACACGCAACACTAATTCCCGCATGACCTCTACGGCCATGAAGGGCCTTCTGTTGCCAGCCGGACGGCCTAATTTTAAGGATTATTGCGTGTTTATGGATGGAAAAGTGATTTTACATTGTCTTCTCTCTCTCTCTCTCTCTCTCTCTCTCTCTTTCTCTCTTTCTCTTTTTCTTTTTCTTTCTCTCTCTCTCTCTCTCTTTCTCTCTTTCTCTCTCTGTTTCTCTCTCTCTTTCCTTTTTTCCCTCTCTCTCTCTTAATTTCCCTCTCTCTTTCTCTCTTTCTCTCTCTGTTTCTCTCTCTCTCCCTCTCTCACTTTCTGAGTATCCAATGTTATCCTACCAAAATGTGTCAATGTCAAACTGCGCCTCTTTGTCTCAAGGACCCCCTTAAACCTTTGGCCGTTAATCCCACCCAAAAAACCGCTTTCTCAAAAGCCGCCGCCAGGAAATCGCCTGGCGTCACAGCTGCTCATTAGTTTGTCTATGTTAATGTGTACGCTCCCATTGTGCCATCTGTCGTGGCCGCTGTTTACGGGGCTTGGCCCTAATCCCGGTGGTTAAGCCTCCGACCCACGGCTAATCATTACCGGGCGGGCACGGCGGTCGGTTTGATGACGGAGAGTGCGATCTGAGGACACGCCTTCTCCTAAGAGGATAGACGAAGGGAGGAGGAGGCACCTGAATGGATTGGGTTATCCATTGGGGACGGAGCAGAGGGGATATCAGATGGACAAGAGGCTTACTTGAGTCTTTGTCGCATTACTCCACTCTTCCAAAACTAAACGTTAACCAACTTTTGGAACTTTTCTGCCCTTCCCCTTGAATTTCCCGCCAACCGTTTGCAAAAACCCTTTCCCATGCGAAACCACGTGAAATCGTCACAAACGGTGTCATCTTTGTTTTCGAGTCTCGCCCGAAAGAAGACAAAGAATTTTAAAGTAGCGGGCCACTGACTCAGCGGCCATGGGAACCACAGGTTCTCGCGTAGTTTTGCAACTTTTGCCTGATTTCTTCACAAACATAGTACTTTTAAAAAAAATTAAAGTTAGAAAACATGCATGAATTTAACTTTGAACTTCAACTGATCCATCTTTAGTCATTTAAAAAGAAAAAAAATTGATTTTCTCGGTGCTTTTAAAATGTATTTCTGTGTTTCTTGTTTTAAAAATTAACTTGTCTAAAATAAAATTAACTTGATACTGGTAAGCAAAGGTCCTATTTCCGTGTTGGAAACTGAAATAAGCTCCCACGGCTTTTGGCTTGCGCGAGAACTTGGTTGCTCTCTCGACAGTGCACGGCATGTGATCCCGTGGTGTAACGGTTAAAGCTGCCGTCTGTAGCCCAGTTAGCTTTTGCACACCGGTGGGTTCGGATCCTTTGTCATGTCATTGGTCCTGTTCGCTTTCAAATTTCCCGCCATGCGGTTACTGTAACCGGTCGTTAGCTCTGTCGCTTAAGGAAAGCTCGTTGGGCGACGGCTATAAGATTACTAGTCTTCTTAGCCACTTGACCATCCAACAACATACAAAAACTTTTATTGGGTAGTTAGACATTTCGAGCCCCTTTTCTATATTTAGAACTCTTGTAAATAACAAAAAGAATGTAAAATGTAAAGTTTTTAAAAATCAAAACCTTAGCAAAAACGTTTTGCATGAGCTGATTCTTCGTTTTGAGGAGACAGTCTTCCTTTCAATTTTATACGTTTTGTGATTGTTCTAGGAAACGTATCCCAATCACCCACCTCTCTCTCTCCCTGGCTGCTCATATAACAATCGAGAGCCTATCTGGACATCTCAGAGGTCATTAAGCCGGTCCCGTGGGCGTCTAATCATTCTGCCCCCGTCTTGGCCTCCGGCGATCGATTCTGATTGCCCCTTCATTAAGGCCAACCAACCCCCGATTTACCGCACGCGGTCAAACCTAAGAACCTGTGATTATTGGGGCAACACGGGTTTTTCAGACCTTCTCCCTACTCTCTCTCTCTCTCTCTCTCTCTCCTTCCATTTCCAGAATCACGGACTTTAGGCAAATAGAGTTGTTTTCGAGTGCCAAGTCCTCTTAGTTTGTTTACTTGTCCCATGGAACTATGGAGACAACAACCTTCCCGACGGCAATCGGAGACAGGTTGTCTACTTTGATTTTGCCTCTCATTCTGTTTTTACTATACAATATTTCCTTAAAAATGTATATTTTAATGCAGAAAAAATTGAAATTGGATACCCTTGTCAGCGTTTCTCTCTATTTTTGTCTATTCGGCTGCGGCTCTAGTTCAAAAGTAGCGCCGCTCCGATGGCTCTATTCTATTCACCCCTTTGAATGTGCCGCTCTCACCTAAAAAGTCAAGTGCTCCTTTCAAATTACCGATTCGGGACACTTAGTGTCTCTTTTCTGCCCTAATCGTCGCTTTTCAAATTACTAGTACGGTTAAGGCGAAAAATGAGATTTGGAAGTTCATAAATGTGACTTATTGATCTGACATTTATTGCATTTTTGTCTTTTTGGATTGTTAGAAAGGGATAAAAACATATAATCCTTTTGGATAAGGTGGAGTTTACATTTTGCAGGTGTCCGGACACCTTCAATAGTCTCAAAATCTCATTTAGGCCCATATGTAGAATTTTGCCAATTTAATATATATTTTATTCAAAAGTCCTTCCGGTTATTTGACCGCCCATTCTGTAAAATATTTTGGACAAAAGCGATATTTTTCCGGGTCTTTATTGGGTCAATTTTCTTTTTTTTCCTGATGATTATTCTCATTAAAGGGGAAGGACCTCGTAAAATTGATTTTTCAAAGTCTCTTTACAATTGGTTCCTTGAATAGATGTCATTTCCGCATTTCTGAAACAAACCCCTTTTATATGATTTGGACTGCAAACGGGGCGCGTTTACATGGTCGTTTTACGCGTTTGCCGCACGAAAACACGGCTAGAGTGGGCGAGAGAGTGTCGGAAATGGGGAGACGCAGAGTTGGCGGCAATTCAAATGACAATTTCTCCAAATTTCAAGCGCTCCCAATCGGTTTTTAGTGCAAAATGAGTAAAAGAGGTTTTTGTCGGAATCCTGGGAATGAGATCTTGGCTTTTATCGCAAAATCAGAAAAAAATATTTCAACGTGGTCCTTCCCCTTTAATCTCAAAAAAGTTTGATCAAAATTCGACTACCGTAATCGACAAGAAAGCGTGTTCCCGTAAATGGTGTACGCAATGGAAAACCACCAATCTTGCTTGTAAAAATCAATTTTTGAAATATCGTAAATAAACTATAAATTATAAATTTCTTTTTCAACTGCGATCTGCCATAAAAATGGGCATAAAAATCATTTCCGTTAAAAACAGAATCTTTGAAAAAATAATTTTTTTAAATATAAACACTTCGGTTTGTTTTTTTAGTTTCCCTCTGAATCCTGCCGTAGCATTTCACTTCACTCACTTCCTATTCAAAGCATGCAAATGTAATGTCATTCCCAGGCTGTAATTAATCACTTGACTCCCGATGAGCAGCCGAGGGATTAGTCATTGTCACAGAACATGCACTTTTAAGCATCTCTTCAAAGATTCCGCCAATTTTATCAGTTTTAACCATTTAAATTTAAATTACCCATATATTATTTATACTCGTCGCCCATCGAGCTTAACCTTCATGCTCATCTAGAAATGGACGTGATTGCGTCCTCATTCAAAAATATTTTCGGTGCGACGCGCTTTTTTTTTTAAGAAAAAAATTAAAATTGATTTTCTCGGTGTTTTTAAAAGGTATTTCTGTGTTTCTTGTTTTAAAAATTAACTTGTCAATATAAGAAACGTTTAAAGTTTAATTTGCGTTAAACACGCGAACGTACGCAATACTGCGTAAGAGTTACATTTGCGACTAGACGGGAAACTAGAATTGGCGATAACCACGTTGTCATGGTTTCACGGATAAAAACCAATACTACCTGCCACCATAAGTTGTGACATACGATTACCGCTAAATGTCCCTGACGGCTGTAACCCGATAATAGTCGGCCGGGCAGATCCTATCTGTCTTTATGAGCGCGCTGCCACCAATTCCCATCCCCCGACTGTTGCTCAAATGAGGACAGGATTCACGCGAGGCCTCAATCTGGTGAATTCAGCTGCTACTTGTTTGTGCTCTCTCCTGCCAGCCGGCTGTTGACACTGACGGCCACTCGAAGGCCAACCTGCGTTTTGGGTTTGGGAGAGAAATATTTTCGATGCGACGCGCTTTTTAAGAAAAAAAAATTAATATTGATTTTTTTCGGTGCTTTTAAAAGGTATTTCTGTGTTTTTTGTTTTAAAAATTAACTTGTCAATATAAAAAAACATTTAAAGTTTAATGTCCGTTAAACATGCCCTTTTAGGCATCTAATAGGACGCATTGAAGTTTCAGTTGCCAGATTTCAATGAAAATACTGATTTGGGCTCATTTAAGCCTCATCTTCAGTCGAACTAATGTTGTAAGCAAAATAAATAAGACGATTCTGGTAAGCAAAGGTCCTATTTCCGTGTTGGAAACTGAAATAAGCTCCCACGGCTTTTGGCTTGCGCGAGAACTTGGTTGCTCTCTCGACAGTGCACGGCATGTGATCCCGTGGTGTAACGGTTAAAGCTGCCGTCTGTAGCCCAGTTAGCTTTTGCACACCGGTGGGTTCGGATCCTTTGTCATGTCATTGGTCCTGTTCGCTTTCAAATTTCCCGCCATGCGGTTACTGTAACCGGTCGTTCACTCTGTCACTTAAAGAATGCTCGTTGGGCTACGACTATACAATGCATATTCCCCGTTGTTTTGCATTTTACAATATTTTACTCTTTTTCTCCCTCTCTCTCTCTGCATCTTTGTTGCTCTCTTTTCCATTAGGCCGGGTGATCTATCTTAGGCTGTGTTGTTGATCACCCGAGTCACTCAGCGATGTTGAAAGGCTGGACAACAATACTGAAAAATGAACGAGAAGCCAAATTTAGATCGCAGAGATCCATTTTTAGCAGCCACACTATTTTCCATCGTGTATCTGTATGTTATCGTTGGACTACCTCAATCCTATAGCGCGTGTGGCCGTCTTGTTATCTTGTCTCTCTCTCGCTTTGTTTATTTCCGTCTTGCAGATCGTCACCGGAGAGCCCAATCTCACGCGTATCGTATAAACATGGCGGTGGCCAAGGAGCGCTGTTTATTTTTCGTCTCCGGCGGCTGTTGCTGACCACTTGTCCCGCCGGTCATTTGCAACACACGACCCTCGCCCATTTGTCTTCCACTTACGAACATAAAGAGAGACCGAACTCTCTCTCTCTCTCTCTCTCTCTCTCTCTCTCTCTCTCTTTCTTTCTTTCTTTCTTTCTCTCTTTCTCTCTCTCTTTCTCTCTCTCTCTCTCTCTCTCTCTCTCTCTCTCTCTCTTTCTCTCTCTCTCTCTCTCTCTCTCTCTCTTTCTCTCTCTCTCTCTCTCTCTCTCTCTCTCTCTCTCTCTCTCTCTCTCTCTCTCTCTCTCTCTCTCTCTCTCTCTTTCTCTCTTTCTCTCTCTTTCTCTCTCTCTCTCTCTCTCTCTCTCTCTCTCTCTCTCTCTCTCTCTCTCTCTCTCTCTCTCTTTCTCTCTTTCTCTCTCTTTCTCTCTCTCTCTCTCTCTCTCTCTCTCTCTCTCTCTCTCTCTCTCTCTCGCTTTCTCTTCTCAGCCACGTGAGACTGGCCCTAATTTTTCAATCTCAATTGACGGCTGCTCCTCTCGATTGTGGCCGTAAATCTCCTGCAAACCCCATATTTCCCCTCCTTGTCGCCCTCCGGCTGTCATTAATTCCAGAAGATCCGTGCATTTCAAATCATTCCCCATTCAATCCCTCACCTATCCCCTTTCCTCACCGTCATTCATCCCAAGTGATTGGCGCCGTTAGTTCAAATAGCCGCAGGGCATGTTCAACTGGGTCTCCTCATTGGCTCAGAGGCAGAGCGTCTGTCTAGTAAACAAAAGGTCGCTGGTTCGATTCCAGCATGAGGCAAAGTCTTTTGCTTTCAAAGTCTAACTGGTCTAACTGGTTTTCTTTCGTTTTTATGAACCCTCGAGCCTCCTTCGTCGCAGTTCTTTTCTGCAGCCTCATATCGAGCCCCACGGCATCCTCATTGCGGGCGGCGTCGTCTAATTGGCTGCCTTTTGCCGCCGACGACCACCCAAGCACTTCCCATAAACAATTAGACGACGAAAACGAGAGCAACGCCGACATTCGAAGCTCATTCGAGCAAAGAGACCGAAAACCCACTGAAAACCAATTTTTACCCATTTTTTGAACTACTGAATGTCTCTCTTTCTTTTGTCCCCCAATTTCCACTCTTCGGGCCAGCCCGAAAATAGCCTTTTCCAGGGAATAATTGCATTGTCCCTTTCAATTAACTTCTCTGGCATTCTCAAAAGTCCTTGCTAAGCGAATTTACTCGGAAATTGTTTGCGGCGACGCGTTTTTTTCGTCCGCCGAGGGCGCCGCCGCTTTTTGGCACATTCGAAGTGACAGCTGTGTCGTTTCAATGTTTCAACGGCCACTTTCCCACCGAAACTACCTCCCCTCCTTTTTCTCTTAAAAAAACCCTCTATTTTGTAATTTTAAAAAAAACAACTTCCTTTGCCTAAAACAAAGACCAGTGGATGTGTTTTCCAGAAACTCAATTTGGGCGCCTACTTCTCATCCAATTGTGACATCCATCCCATGTTTCATTGTGTTTTTTAAAGGGGAAGGACCTCGTAAAATTGATTTTTCAAAGTATCTTAACAATTATTTCAGCGAATAGATATCGTTACCACGATTCTGAAACATACCCCTTTTATATGTTTTTCACTGCAAAAGGGGCGCGTTTACACGGCCGTTTTACGCGTTTGCCGCACGGAAACACGGCTAGAGTGGGCGAGAGAGTGTGGGAAGTGGGGAGACACAGAGTTGGCGGCAATTCAAATGGGAATTTCCCCAAATTTCAAGCGCTCCTAAATCGGTTCATTTTGATCCAAAATGGGTAAAAGAGGTATTTTTCGGAATCCTGGAAATGAGATCTAGGCTTTTATCGCATAATCAGAAAAAAAATTACGCAGTC
This sequence comes from Oscheius sp. G VE-2021, assembly GCA_022343465.1. Lineage (NCBI taxonomy): Eukaryota > Metazoa > Nematoda > Chromadorea > Rhabditida > Rhabditidae > Oscheius > Oscheius sp. G VE-2021. Next base: position 1,290,206 of record JAJQXH010000026.1, read on the forward strand.
CTTCCCCTTTAAGGAAACAACTCTATAAAATTTGAATTTTTCTTGATTTTTCTATTGTAAATTCAGTTTTGTACCCCCCTTTTCTCACTCTTACGCCCGCAAAAACGCCTCCTAGGGCGATTTTGTGCCAAATCCCCCCGTTTACGAGCTCTTTCGCCATTCCACAAAGCCTCTCGGCCCACCCGGCTCATTTTCGAGTGCGTTTCTCTTTTTTCGATGACTGGAGACCAATGAAAACAACGCTGATTGCTTGTTTTTCTCACGGTGAAAGAGACGCTGTTTCCTGAATGGGATGGCGATAGGGAACGCGCTCACTCACTCACTCACTCACTCACTCACTCACACGTACACATACACACACACACTCATAAAAAACGATTAGGCACGGGTGCACGCTGTATTACGTGAACCATCCCTTACACACGCTCTCACGCTGGAAACTATGAGAACAGTTCCTCTCCTCCTTTTTCTTCGAGTGTGTGGATGTCAATATACGTACGCGTGTATGTGTGTAAAGTTCCTATGACCGTGTGACCGTGTGTCAGTGTGCCACAGCGTAAGAGAGTGATCCTGGACCTGTGTGTTTGTAAGATCGTCACTTTGAGGCCGTGTGATCGTGTATCTGTGTGCAAGGGTGGCCGAAACGCGGGCCGGCCCGAGGTTTTCTGAAAATCGAATTTTAAATTTAACTCATTCAAAAGTTAATATTTTTCTGTTTATTTTGTTATAAACAATAGTTCTAAACATGCAAAAGATACTGTGCAGAGGAAGATTCGAACTACCTTATATAAATTTTTGTAAAATTCCATGGCCGAGTGGCTAAGAGGTCGGACTGGTAATCCAAAACTACCCCAGTTCGATCCCCGCTCGACAAAACTTTTTTGCGTCAAGTGTTTTGATGAATAGTTATACTAGAAACACTTATATGACAGTATACCTATCAAATACTTTTTATACAAATATTTCAAATACACAGCTTTGTGCCTTTTGCTGTCTCATATTTTCTCTATCACTGTCCGTCTCTCTCTCTGTCTCTCTCTCTCTCTCTCTCTTCCTCTCTCTCTCTCTTTCTCTTCCCTTTCTTTCAGAAGCCCACTTGTCCCATTATCGCCTTTCTTTTTCCCCCTTTCCCCTTCCGATTTCGCCCATTCTCTGCCTAATTCTCCCAATTGTCGCTCACTTTTTCCCGTTTCAAAAAACCCTCTGAATGCAATCTTTGTTTCGTGTCGGCTGTGAACCAGTTCTGCCACATTGAGTCACAGAAAAACAGCGGCGCCTTCGCCATTCCGAGCTCAATCGGGGTCGACTTTGCCCCCGTCTCACACGCAAACCAACAAAATCACTGAAAATTTATTTTCTATTTAGAATTTTCGTCTCTTTTTCCGTTTATTTCCCAATTTTTCCTTGTTTTCGTCTTCTTTCGGTCAGTGAGTAATCGGTTGATTCAAAGTGATCGATTCACCTGTCCGCACAGTGTAACAAGGACAACTTTCCCGGTTTAACAACCGTTCGTCAGCCAATTTTCCGCATTTTAAGCAATTTTTCTATGAATTTTCTCTTTTTATTGATCAAAAAAAACCAACAAAATTCAATAATTTCAAGGTCAGCGATTGCTTGCAATTGCAAACAACTATAAACCCATTCCGCGTTTATGCGCATTTCCCGTCGCCAGGGCGAATGATGTTTGGCCGATGTATGGGTATTAATGGTGGAAACATTGATTTTATTACTTTTTTAAATAGAATTTTACCTTTTTTAAATCGAATTTTACATATTTATTTATATTTCCGGGTTTTGCATACGTCACTTTCAGTCGCACGCTTGCTTAATGATTACGGTACCCATCAGATGGATTTTAAAAGGTTTTCTTCGTGTTGTCTTTTAATTATTATTATTAAGTAAATAAAAAAAACAAAAAAAATTAGCTTAAAAAATCTTAACTCTGGTACCGTAACCGATAAGTTTGCGTGGAACTGAAAATGTGGTACGTGACTGAAGCAGGCAGTGAACTAGCGTTTGAAAATTGCTATTTTGGCTTCTTTCTCTTTTTACTGCCCTCTCTTTCATTAGAAGCCGCTGAAAACGTCATAATCCGTTGAAAACAAGCCGCCTCCGTAAGCTTCCGTGTTGCCACCTACCCTCATCTCTATCTCTCTCTCTCTCTCTCTCTTTCTCTCTCTCTCTCTCTCTCTCTCTCTCTCTCTCTAATCCCCTTTCATCTCCATTAATCGTCCTTCGAACTGCCATTCCCATCACCCTTCTTCTCCCCTGAATCGCCGCCGCAATAGGCAAAAAACCACATGCGCCGTGTCCTTATCTCCCCACCATATTTCCTCTCTCATCCCGACCGCCTGTCTTCCTTTGCCAATCACAGCTGTTTCTCTACTTCTCGCCATTAGGCTGACCCTTTTCGATGTCCGACACACAACAAGTTGTAACACTGAACATACGCAGCCGCCCTCCCTCGATTGCACCTGTGCGCACATTGATTTCCTCTTTTCACGGTAGCAAACGACCTTTTGCGGATGGTTTTAAGAGATCTTTGATCTTTGAGGACAGAAAACACTCCATCTCTTGCCGATCATGTCGGCCCGGCCCCGCCCGGATTGGAGACCAAATTTTTCCAAAGTTAGAAAAAAGTATTTGATAGCCATGGAAATTTACATAAATTTATATAGGGTAGTTCGAATCTTCCTTTACACAGTATCTTTTGCATGTTTAGAACTATTATTTACAACAAAAATAAAAGAAAAATATTAAGTTTTGAATGAGTTAAATTTAAAATTCGATTTTCAGAAAACCTCGGGCCGGCCCGCTTTTCCAAAATCCACGGCCCGGCCCGCGTTTCGACCACCCTTGGTCTGTGTACGTTTGTGCGATCTTATGTGTCAGCGTGAGTGAGTCTGTGTGTGAATCCTTCTTTTTTTGCATTCTGCGCCCTCATCCTGCCGCCTGCAAACTCCTCCACCCCACACGTGCGGTGGTCGCCCCCCGAGGGCAGGTGTTATCAATTTCACAGCTTGCGACTGGCCGTCAAATCGTTTGTCAATAGATTCAATCGTAATTGTTCTGACCCTGACGGCCGGCGCTCTTTCACCAAACATGTCTCAGCCCCACTTCTTCCCGTTCTCCTGTTATAGTGACCCGAATAGCGGGCAATTCCTCCCATTTCAATGTGATTTACAACCACTATTCACCATTTTCTCCCCTTACGGGGCGTGTTTGACCCATTTTTCAATTTTTCATCATATTTAGTTTAGTAAAATTCATCAAATGGCGTTTAAAACACGTTTATCACGTAACTCTGTCCAATACCTACAGTAATTACCGTGTCATTCAAAATGTTGGTTCATTGCAGACACCATTTTCAATTTCAGGCTGAAGATTCTATATACTGTATTTTTATTGAACTATTTTAAAAATCGGCGTTATTTTTTGTAAACATCGGGTTTTTTTTCTAGAAAATAGCGCTAAAAACTTTTTTTTTTAAATAATGGTAATTCCGATAATTTAAATTACTTCCGGCAGCGGAATTCCGGAAGGGAACTTACTTTCCTTTTAACACTTCCGCCTAATTTCTCCTCCTTCCTCAACATTTCTCACTTTACACCACGTTTTATCGTATTACATCCCACTAATCATCTATTTTAGCCGTCGTTTCGAAGTAGGACCCAATTTCTTCTATATTTTACTTCATTCAACACAGCCGTTAAGGCAAAAGGTTTGTTTTTCCCCCAAAATTTGGCAGCAAAATTGTTGCTTTTGTGGTCTCGAAGCGAATGCGTTCCAGCAGAAGTCGCCGGTGTTTGGTCCTCCTCGGTTTTGGCTTGTTTTCGGCAATTTTCATCAAATGGAAAAGGGATTTTGGCTATAAATCGCGATATAGCGACTGATAAATTTTAATTATAGCAGTCCATTAAAAAAATGTTAAAAATTTTTTTTATTATATTTCATTTTCGTTTTTGGTTGGTTTTTATTTTAAATTTTGGCACTTTCACTTTCAAAAAAATTTAATTTTTTTAAATTAAATATTAAAAGTTTTATTTTTTTATATTACATATTTGTAACGTTTTTTCAGATAGAGAGATAGAAAGAAAATACAGGAAAAAATTTAATATTTTTTTAAAATTAATCTTTTTTTTTGAAAGTGAAAGTGTTGTTGCAATTTTTAAAAAAAACCAAAAACTTACGAAAATGAAATATAATAAAAATATTTTTTTTAATTTGCAATTTTTTTAATGGACCGCTTTAATTTCGAAAGACCACTATAATTTAAGGACCGCTATAATTAAATTTTAAGGACCGTTATAATTTTAAGCCGCTTTTTGGCAACCCCAGGCCGCGTTGCCTACTTTTTGTGATTTGAAAACCGCAGGCAGTCCTTTAAACTGCCCGGCCTTCCCTGTGTCATTTTGGCTAGAAATCATAAACAAGCGGCTTGACCTTGTAATTTGTCCTCTTAATTACCTCAATTTGAATCTAGCCAACGATCTCGAAAATCCCTCTGCCTCCGTGATTTCCCCCCTTCCGTCGGGCTCTTTTTGCGCTCCTCCTTGTTTCCTGCTATCAGCTGAGAGTCCATGCGTTGTTTGTACAAGCACCCGGCGGTATCAGCGTATTCCCCCTGTTTCTTCTCTTCTCCGCCGCCGAACACTCACCCCCACTCGAGCCTTCCGCCTTTCTTATGCGTTCGTAATTTCAGGAATCCTAGAAATTACAAAACTTTTCCAATGGAAATCATACAGAAAATTGGCATTTTCCACAGGAAATTGCACAATTTCCCACCTGCTGGTTGTTTTGATGCGGGCGGTATCAATTCTTATCAATTGGCCACAGCGTTCTAGGCCGTTTCTTCCTGTTGCATCGATCAAATTACCCTTTTCCTCGTTATTTTCGCGAGAAAGGGCATTCCCCACGTGTAATTTTCGTCTAGACACTATTTCTGGAGGCAATTATCACCCAAACGACCAGGGTTCAATTCCTGTCGGTGCATTTTATTTTTATAGCTTTTATTTACTCGTTCACTATAGATAGATATAAATAATACGTTGTAAAAACTGTTTATACTGAATTACAAAGATTTCTTACATTTTTAAAGTTTTCCCTTGATTTTCGAACCCTTTCAAATTTGCTTTTTCAAGTTCAAAATCAAGAAAACTATGAAAACACATTGTTGTGATGTTTCTTTGCTTCGAAAGTATCCTTCTTGAGAAGAAACTGCCAAAACTGATTTCGGCCAGACGGCTGTCAACAAGACTTGTAATGACGCCGCAGAGGAATTCTTTTGATGTCCGAGAAATGGGCTTTTGTAGTCGCCCAGCCTTCACTTTTCCCTTCCTTCCGCCACTTTCTAAGCGTAAATATAATTTTTATATATTTAAAATAATTCTAATTTTTTTATATAAATTGAATTTAAAACCATCATCCTGCGTTCAGCAGAAGTGCTAAAAAAATTTATTTCAATGAAACTTAATTTTTTTAACAAACTTTTGCTAATTTACTGGACTCTTTCTTCACTTAAAAAGATTTAATTCAGTATTATAATTATTAAATTAATTTTTATTATTAATTTAATTTAAATTGTTTATTTTTGTATTTCCAGATCGATCGACATGTGGTTCGAGGAGCGTAGCTGGTCGAACCTGCGAGTCTCCGAACTGGTGGAGGAGTGGAGGGACTTGTGGGCCCATAAGGTAAATCACTTTCTACACTATTACAATAATTAAAATTTAATTAATTTCTCTGTTTAATTTAATTTTTAAACTAAATTATTGGTTTTAGGTGGATTTCACTCTGGCCATCATCTCCTACGTGTTCGCCACTACCAATCTCCTCAATCTGCCCAAAGTGATCCTGGAGAATGGAGGAGGTAGAGATTCGCCAATTTTTTATGTCTTCTGATGACTAAATTGATTCGTGATTCTGATTTCTTGAAGAAAATTGGAATTTAAGCTTCTATTTCCAGTGGCTTTCGTGTGTGCCTACGCCGCCTCCATCCTGGTCCTCGTCCTGCCGACCATCATCCTGGAATTGGCCGTGGGGCAGTTGACTGGCAGGGCCCCCGTCCTCGCCTTCTTCAACCTCAGTCCCGCTTTCAAGGGTAGGTTTTCACAGAATTAGCATATGGCCTGATGAAAGTAGCCTAGGTCACTAAAATCTCATTGTCTTCAACAAGGGTGGCCGAAACGCGGGCCGGCCCGAGGTTTTCTGAAAATAGAATTTTAAATTTAACTCATTCAAAAGTTAATATTTTTCTGTTATTTTTGTTGTAAACAATAGTTCTAAACATGCAAAAGATACTGTGTAAAGGAAGATTCGAACTACCCTATATAAATTTTTGTAAATTTCCATGGCCGAGTGGCTAAGAGGTCGGACTGGTAATCCAAAACTACCCCAGTTCGATCCCCGCTCGACAAAACTTTTTTGCGTCAAGTCTTTTGATGAATAGTTATACTAAAAGCACTTATTTGCCACCCTACCTATCAAATACTTTTTTCTAATTTTTGAAAAATTTGGTTTCCAACCCGGGCCGCGGATTCTGGGAGAGCGGGCCGGCCCTTAGCCACCCTTGGTCTTCAACAGAAATCTCTAAATTTGCATCTAGAATCATTAACCTAGCTTCTTTCAGGCATCGGCGTCTCCCAGATGCTGTTCACGATGCTCGTGCTGGCCTGTATGACGAGGTTCCTCGGAATGCTGGGTCTCTACGCCTACAATCTCTTCTGGACCATTTACCAGGGTCGACCCGGTTTGTTTCCCTCGCTGTAGTCGCGAAACCATTAAATTCCAGGGCTCCCGTGGCTCAACTGCCAGGGCTTCCCGGAAATCATCGCCCAGCCGTGTCGCGAGGCCGGATCCGTCGCTAATTTCACCACCGGCGTGAGCTCCAAGCTGGGAGCCGTGCGGGCGGAAAGCACCCTCATGCAGTTCATGACGTGCGTTTGAATATTGCGGCACTTTCTCAGCGGGGACTGCCAAGCCGAAACGCCCCCCCCCCCTGCCTATGAGACAGAGTTGCGTAGCTCATATGCTAATTGCAGGCACTACGAGGATCCCAGCGAGTCGATCTCCATCTTCGGAGAGTTCCAGTTCTGGCTGCTGGGCGCCCAGGGCGTCGTCTGGATCCTCGTCTTCCTCGGAATCTTTTACGGCGTCCGCTGGCTGGGTAGAGTACGTTTCGCCTTTTATAGTGACAGTTTTAGATTGCCCCTTACCACTCCAATTATTTCCACTGTTAAAGGGGAAGGACCATCCCTTCAATCCCTATTTTTCAGCTGATCCCTCTGACCTGTTTCGCCGCCTTCAGCATGCTGCTGGCCCTTCTGATCCGCGCGCTGACGCTGGGAGGACTGACCGAAGTGCTTGAAGTCTACTGGAGGGCCACTGACTGGGAGAGACTCCTCGACTATCACGTAATTTGAATATAAGATACAGTAAGATCGAGGTGATTTAGATGTGGAAGATCGCCGTGGAACAGGCTATCCTGGCCAGTGGAATCGGATTCGGAGCCTTCATCACCATGGGCTCCTACAACAAGAGGAGTAACAATCTCGTTGGGTGAGTACACACAGTCACACACACGAGAGAGAGAGAGAGAGAAGGGATACCTCTCTAACCCTCCTGTTTCAGAGACTCCTTCCTGGTCTGTTTCTGCCACCTCCTCTTCAGCGCCATGCAAGTGGCCTGTGTCATTGGCTTCGTAGGCTACGTCTCCATGAAGACCGGTCTTCAGCCCTTGGAGCTCATGGAGACCGGTAATCTTTCCCTCCATTTCCCTCATCACCCTCTCTTCCAGGAGAGAGTCAGATGTGGCATCTGCTGGCCTACCTCTCCTACGTGCCTCAGACCAAGCTCTGGACTGGCCTCGTCCTCTGCTCCACCATCTTTGTCCTTCTGAACGTCTTTGTTAGTTTCCTTTTGATCCCAATATTCCTAATCGCCAATTACAGTACCTCCTCTCGCTGTCCGTGCTCTCTACGATGGAGGATGCCCTGGGCGACCGTTGGTCTCGCTGCTTCCCTCGTTTCATCCTGGCCCTCTTCGTCTGCTCCGTCATGTTCGGAATGTCGCTATACTTTGCCACGCAGGCTGGCCGTCACGCCTATGAGCTGGTCACCGGCTTCCTCAAGTACATCACCATCTTCGTCATTTTGACATTCGAGCTGTTCGCCACCGCCTGGTTCTATTGTGAGTTTTGATGGTATTGAGGTCTAAGCATGACTGATGGATACATAAGCCCCTTTTAAGTCGGACCCCGATTTCAGCACAAAACTGAAAAATGGGCAAATGTCAGTCTCGCAAAAACTGGTAGAAAGCAAAAAAGTTTGCCCCTGGGCTGGTTCGAACCCTCGAGGTTTGTCTGGTAGTGCTCAGAATCCTCGACTCGGCTTGTGTTTCCATCCTCGTTGGGTCTAACAATCGATTGTTCATGAACATTGGTTATTCATTTAATTTGCTGATTTCAGGTGCCCACCGCCTAGGAATGGACCTGCACACGATGCTGCGCACGGCCTGTTGCTGGTGCCTCGGACACACCGTGCTTCTCTTCACCTATCTTCTGCCGGCCCTCCCCGCGGTACGTTCTCTCTCTAGGTGGCAGAGAGAGAGAAAGTCATAGACAGCCAGAGAAAGAGAGAGAGAGAGAATCAGACAAACAGAGGATATAATCATCGCCCAACGAGCTTTCCTTAAGCGACAGAGCGAACGACCGGTTACAGTAACCGCATGGCGGGAAATTTGAAAGCGAACAGGACCAATGACATGACAAAGGATCCGAACCCACCGGTGTGCAAAAGCTAACTGGGCTACAGACGGCAGCTTTAACCGTTACACCACGGGATCACATGCCGTGCACTGTCGAGAGAGAGCAACCAAGTTCTCGCGCAAGCCAAAAGCCGTGGGAGCTTATTTCAGTTTCCAACACGGAAATAGGACCTTTGCTTACCAGTATCGTCTTATTTATTTCGCTTACAACATTAGTTCGACTGAAGATGAGGCTTAAATGAGCCCAAATCAGTATTTTCATTGAAATCTGGCAACTGAAACTTCAATGCGTCCTATTAGATGCTTAAAAGGGCGTGTTTAACGTAAATTAAACTTTAAATGTTTCTTATATTGACAAGTTAATTTTTAAAACAAGAAACACAGAAATACATTTTAAAAACACCGATAATCAATTTTAAAAAAATTCTTAAAAAAGCGCGTCGCAGCGAAAATATTTTTTGAATGAGGACGCAATCACGTCCATTTGTAGATGAGCATGAAAGTGAAAAATGGGCATTTTTGTAGCAGTGCTCGATGAGCGACGAGTATAATGATATGGTGGAGATGAAAAGAAGAAGCCACATGTTAGAAGAAACCAGATGTTAGTTATGCGGTTAGAGACGTAGAGAGACAGAGAAAGTTGGAAATGCAGAGAGTTAGAGACACAAAGAGGTCAGTAAAAGAGGCCAACTGATAGCTAGAGACGCAGGGAGAGAGAGAGAGAGAGAGAATGAATCATTAACCCTCTCATTTCCAGGCGGTGGCCGTCCTGAACGCCATGTCCTACAACTTCTCCGCCTTCTCTCCCGCCATCCACCACTGGCAGTGGAGTGAGTACGTGGGAGCCGCCTGCGCCGTGGTTCCCCTCCTCCCCATCCCGCTCTACTTCCTCGGCTACATCATGAAGGCCTGTTGCTGCCGCGACAAACAGGGCCACAGTAGGGGACAGGTAAAACCCTCTTCTGTTTTAACTTAAAGATGACTTTCAGAGGCTGAAGTTGGCCATTACGTCGCGTCTCCGTCGTGACAAGGAGAAGGTGGCCCCTCCGCCGAGGTACACTGGAAGTGCGCCTGGATACCTCCTCCTGCCGCAGGCCCCTCTCGCCGAGCCGGAGACCTACGCCTAAGGAGGCCCTTGCTGTATTCAAATCAGTTCCTTCGTTCCCGGTGCCGTCTCCCCCTTAGTCCTCGATTCTAGGTTGTAATTACGCCACGTGTTGTTTCACTCTTTCATCGTCTCACTTTTATTTTCTAATAATCCCTTTCCATCCTCCACATCGAATAGATCGATCCATCGTTTCTCCCTGCCAGTACGGTTACAGCCCCTCCTCCGGAGGTGGGCCCTTGTTATCCTCTCAATCGAATCGTTTTCGCAATCGATCAGCCCGTTTTGTCCCCCTCTCTTGTTGTTGTAAACGCAAAGCTCCCTCCTTCGATTGTCCATATCGACTCAGTTACTGTATGCATAATTAGGCCGCGCGGCTCTTGTTTTCTCACACACAAATCGGCACGGATAGCGTCTGTGCAAGATTGAAATAAATATATATTTCTGGCTCTGGCTTTTGTTGAAGAGACAAGGGAGATTTGCATCTAGAGTAAAGTAGTTTGATGATTGGTGATACGATAGTTTCAGATTGCATATGCATCCACCGTTTGTGTGTGTGCATGATTTTGCCGTTTTTAGGGAGATTATCCTACCCTTACGTTCGGCCCAAGGTTTTCTGAACATCGAAATTTAAATTTAACTCATTCTAAACTTAAAATTTTCTGTTATTTTTGTTGTAAACAATAGTTCTAAACATGCAAAAGATACTGTGCAGAGGAAGATTCGAACTACCCTATATAAATTTTTGTAAAATTCCATGGCCAAGTGGCTAAGAGGTCGGACTGGTAATCCAAAACTACCCCAGTTCGATCCCCGCTCGACAAAACTTTTTTGCCTCAAGTGTTTTGATGAATAGTTTTACTAAAACACTTATTTGCCACCCTACCTATCAAATACTTTTTTGTCTAACTTTTGAAAAATTTGGTCTCCAACCCGGACTCGGCCCTGACCATTCTTGGTTGTGTGTGCATGTGTGTGTACATGTGTGTGATTGTAAGGTAACGCGACATTTCCCTTATCTTCATCTCGTTATCTTTTCACAAATAACAGCTTCTCTCCCTAGACAAGGTAGTAATGGCAACAAATTGATTCAGCAGTTTTCTGGCTCCAGTTCTTTTTTGGCTTTATCACTTTTTCGGCTTTGGTGCTGTCTTTTAAAGAACTACGGGACTATCTATTTTATCTTGAGTCTCTTTGAGCCCATTTACTCCGCAGAAAACTGCGTCCATCTTCCTCTTTAACCGAAGTGCTCCAGAGCCTCTCCCAATTCTTCTAGAGTCCATGTAGTCTTCTGAAGACATCAAAGTCCCATGCCACAGATGTGGCCAAGTGGCCACCATTCCAGACGGCAGATGGTTTGCCAATTGCAGAAACCCATCCTGCCTTAGTGACAGCCTCATCCTGGCTCCAATCTCCAAAGGAATGCGGTAGGTATTCTTCAAAAACACAATTTTCCTAGCTGTATACTTGTGAAATCGGGCTAACCCGGTATTCAAATAGATTTCTTCAGATATGTGTTGGTTAAAGGAACATCCGTCGGGGTAGGCCGCGCCAAGGAGGAGGACACCTTCATCATCTGCACCTGCTGCCAGAAGGACCACTTCATCGGTTAGTTTTTGTTCTAATTTGTATAGTTCACATTATTTTATTAAAAAATTTCAAATTTTGATTTTCCGACAAAGTGGTGGTTAGACAACGCAACGGGCAGGATATCTACGGCTCCTTCTCAGTCAGAGACGTTATCCGGAAACAGAACGACGAGTTGTACATTCTCAGGTTAGTAGAAGCTGTAAAATTGTTATAAAATTATTAAAAAAATTCTTTTTGAAAAACTTTAAAGGTGAAAGACCTCGTACAATTGATTTTTTAAAGTCTCTTTACAATTATTTCATCGAATAGATATCTCTTCCACGACTCCGAAACATACCCCTTTTGTATGTTTTGGACTGCAAAAGGCGCGCGGTTAGACGGCCGTTTTACGCGTTTGCCGCACGGAAACACGGCTAGAGTGGGCGAGAGAGTGTGGGAAATGGGGAGACGCAGAGTTGGCGGCAATTCAAATAGTAATTTCCCCAAATTTCAAGCGCTCCTAAATCGGATCATTTTGATCCAAAAAGGGTAAAAGATGTATTTTTCGGAATCCTGGGAATGAGATCTAGGATTTTATCGCAAAATCAGAAAAATTATTTTTACGCGGTCCTTCCCCTTTAAACTCCAAATTTCAGAAGAACCCTGAATATGCCACAGGAGGAAGTGGCCCACGAGTTAGTGGAGAAGGAGAAGGTGCTCGAGAGGGAGAAGAAGGCCCACGAGGAGACTAGGAAAGGTTTGTTTTTGTGAATCTCTCTCTCTCTCTCTCTCTCTCTCTCTCTTACACCAGTCTTTTTCATCTGCTTCAGCCCTTCAACAACAGCTAGAGACGGCTAAGAAGAAGATTCGAGAGTTGGAAGAGATTCAGAGACAACATGAGGCCTTGGACTTCCAGGTCAAACGTAAATTTGGAGAAATAGAAAAAAATGCATCTGTTTCTTCAGAAGACCAGCTGACTGTGACAAAGGAGACGCTTCTGAAGGGACAGTTCAAGATTAGGGCTTCCGTATTGGCTGAAGATGTTGAGCTGGAGGGGGAGAAAGGAGCTATCAAAGAAGAAGAGGCAGGTGATGTGATTCCCATTGTAAGTTTAAAGGGGAAGGACCGCGTAAAAATAATTTTTCTTTTTTTTTGTCATAAAAGTCTAAATCTTATTCCCAGAATTCCGAAAAATACCTCTTTTACCTATTTTCGATCAAAATTAATCGATTTAGGAGGGCTTGAATTTTGAGGAAATGGTCATTTGAATTGCCGCCAACTCTGCGTCTCCCCATTTCCCACACTCTCTCGCCCACTCTAGCCGTGTTTCCGTGCGGCAAACGCGTAAAACGACCGTGTAAACGCGCCCCTTTTGCAGCCCAAATCATATAAAAGGGGTATGTTTTAGAATCGTGGAAACGATATCTACTCAATGAAACTATAATAAAGATACTTTGAAAAATCAATTTTACGAGGTCCTTCCCCTTTAACCTTTTCAGTTGAAATTGATGGTATGCAGGATGCTAAAGAAAGGCGAATGACCAGCGAGAAGCCCCTAATCTTCCCTGTCGATTTAGAATCCAACCAGGAGGAGACCTACCAGGTGCCACCATTTTTGAATTCACATGGAGACTTTCACTCAAATGACTATTTTGGGCTCTCTAAAGAGGGTAATTTAGGGAGACGGGCAAGAGAAGGAGCTAGTAGGAGATGCGGAAATGGAGGTATTCGGCAGTGATTCAGTTGATGAATCAAGTTTCAGGAAGCTAATCAAAGTAGGAGGAGCCAAGGCTCCCACTCGAAGAACTACATAGATGGAGGAAGAAGGAGCGGCCGGCTTTTGAAGAATTCTGTGAAGTACCTCGAGGAGAAGGGAAGCGACGAAGAGGAGTCCTCGGATGAGAGTGACTCCGAAAGTTCTGGAAGTGAGGAGGAATGGGAGGAGGTTTGTTTCTCCGAACTTTGCTTTGATTTGGCCTAAAGGGACCGTCAGGGTCCATTTGCGGGTTACAGTATCCACTGTATTTTCCCAAAGCGACACTCCGCTAGATTACGGTGGACGTGGCCTAGCCGACGACTACCCCTCCCGGCGCCGCTAATGCCGTACGGCAGTTGGACGCAACTCTCTCGCGGTGAGACGCAGATAACGAGAGAAGTCCGCAGCCGACACATTTGAGCATGAAATTAGTGCTTGGGGGTATTGTTACAACTATTTAAAGGCAATTACTGAGCATGTTTGCATTTGCCAACTTAATATACTGAATTTCCATGTATTTTCCTTTTTTTTAAATACCAGCTGCCGTTTGCCGCACAAAATGTTTTGGCACAGCTCCAACACGCCGAATGCCGCATGCAGTCCTGTAAACAGCGCGCGGCGACAGTTGCGCATGGCCCATTTGCTGGAAGTTTGCAACGGCGAAGCCGTTGGAAAGAATTGTTTCAAGGGAGAAATTTAAAATTTCTAGTTTATCTGGCAATTTGAACAAAATCGAATATTGAAACCTAAATAAGAAAAATATCAATAATTAACTAAAATAAAATTTAAAAATGCCCCTGACGGTCCCTTTAAGGATAGTTTTCCTTCAATTGAGATTCTCTTTTCAGGAGCGTCGCCACAAGCGACCTATGTTTGTCGAAGGCGACGAGGAGAGCGATGAGGTCGTGGATCAGCCGGTTGGTCATGACATGTTGACTGGCTTGAACTATAAAAATGGTTGTTTTTCAGTCTGCATCTGAAAGAGATCGTCATGGAGATGGTATGGGAGCTGTGGATGAGGCACAACAGGAGGACAACAAGATGGAGAAGACAGAAGGCGAGGAAGAGATGGATCAGACGGAGGGTGGAGACGGTCCTCAGGTATTCAACTGATGTCTGTCTGTCTCTATTTTCTGTGAATTTCTGTAAACGTAATGTGTTTTTAGACATCCAAGGATTCTGAGAAGCAGTGTCCTGTGGATGGTTGCTCCAAGAAGCTTCCTTCAATCGAGGATCTGGAGAAGCACATGAAGCTCATCCACGATAAGCCTTACCACTGCAGAGTTTGCAAGAAGGCTTGTAAGGAGCTTTATATGCTGCTCCGGCATTACAGAAGTCACACAGGGGAGAAGCCCTTCAAATGTGCCACCTGCCAGAAGGCCTTTTCCCAAGAAGGCAATCTAAAGATGCATAGGCGTATCCATACGGGAGAAAAACCGTATAGTTGCCAGGTGTGCAGCTTCAGCTGTGCTCAGCCTGGAGCTCTGAAGAGTCACATGCGTGTGCATGTAGAAGACAAATTACACAAGTGCTCCTTTTGCGGAGACTGTTTCACCCAAAAGTATCATCTGGTAGAACACATGGCTATCCACAAGACATACGAATGCAGGGAGTGCAGCTTCAAGACTGCATACAACTCGGAATTGAGGAAGCATGTCAAGAAGCGCCACAAGCAGATCTCCTTGGCTTCTCCTTTCTTCTGGTGCCCTGATTCCAGGCTTTGTTGACATTTGTTGTTCGATTTGTGGCGAGTAAATCACATTTCCATGAGTTGTTCCAAAGTATGACTTAGTCTGACTCTGTGGAAAAGGCTGACTTGAAATATATTTTTGGCCTCGTCCGTTTCGGCTCCTTTAACCAACCAATCAAAATTGTCAAGCACACGACCAGGGTTCGATCCCAACCGGGGAACTTCATTTTTATCAACTCAAAATTGCTTAAAGGGGAAGGACATCGTAAAATTGATTTTTCAAAGTATCTTTATTACATTTTCATTGAGTAGACATCGTTTCCACGATTCCGAAACATTCCTCAATTATATGTTTTAAACTGCAAAAGGGGCGCGTTTACACGGCCGTTTTACGCGTTTGCCGCGCGGAAACACGGCTAGAGTGGAAGAGAAAGTGTGGGAAATGGGGAGACGCAGAGTTGGCGGCAATTCAAACTACAATTCCCCCAATTTTCAAGCGCTCATAAAAAATAAAAAATAAATCTATTCATTTTGATCCAAAATGGGTAAAAGAGGTATTTTTCGGAATCCTGGGAATAAGATCTATGCTTTTATCACAAAAACAGGAAATAAAAAAAATTCCCATTTAAAGCATAGTGGGTACATGGTCCCACACAGAATACTGGTAGGTCAAATGCGGCGCCAATCTTTTAGCGCGAGAGAGCACACGGAATAAAGAGTGCGCAGAGGAGCCGCCAAAAACGAAGTTTGCTTTTTATGCTTCCTGTATTTTCTGAAGGCCGAAATGTTTCTGGACATAGAATTTATCTTCTCTTTTCTATTAGTCACACCTAAAGCGCTACATTCATGTGCGCGTGACACAAACACAACACTTTAGTCACGGGGAGGTTTGTAGTTTTGAGCAACAAATTTTCAATTTTGTAATGAGGTTGATGTCCTTGGAAAACAAGAATCTGCAGTCATGCCTGCGATTCCCTGAAGAACATCAAGATAAATATCATGGGATTTCAGATGACTACTTGGGTTCAAGAAGCTGTTCACTGGAGCGGCAACTTCAGATGACCTCGTGCTGAGATGCAACTCCTAGTAAACAGTCTCTTTCTTTCTCACATTCACTCTTGCATTCGCTCACTCACACACACATACACGCGCACACGCAAATCACGCAAAAGTTTGTAGTTTGAACAGCACACTTCCAAGTTCATTAAATCATCAAGTTTAAAGGGGAAGGACCGCGTAAATTTTTTTTTGATTTTGTGATAACAGCATAGATCTCATTCCCAGGTTTCCGAAAAATACCTCTTTCACCCATTTTGGATCAAAACTAACCGATTTAGAAGCGCTTGAAATTTTGGGGAGATTGTCATTTGAATTGCCGCCAACTCTGCGTCTCCCCATTTCCCACACTCTCTCGCCCACTCTGGACGTGTTTCCGTGCGGCAAACGCGAAAATCGGCAGTGTAAACGCGCTCCAATTGCATTCCTATTCAAATAAAAGGGGTATGTTTAAGAATCGTGGGAACGATGTCTACTCAAACAAACTATAATAAAGATACTTTGAAAAATCAATTTCACGAGGTCCTTCCCCTTTAAATGACCTCATATGGGTTGTTTTCCAGAGGACAGTTCCTGTTTTTCATTAGACCGTGTGACCAAAAAAGAAAATAAATCGGAGGCCGCTTCTCTCTCACGAGTTTAATTCCCGTCAGTTTAATTCTTTCACTTACACACGTGCACACACCATTACTTGCTGATCAAAAGCGGCCTGGGGCTACTATCTGTGTTCAAATGCGGCCTGAGGCTGCCATCTGCGTTCAAATGCGGCCTGAGGCTGCCATCTGCGTTCAAATGCGACCTGAGGCTGCCATCTGCGTTCAAAAGCGGCCTGAGGCTGCCATCTGCGTTCAAAAGCGGCCTGAGGCTGCCATCTGCGTTCAAATGCGGCATGCGGCTGCCATTCCCCCTCTCTCCCCTCTCTCTCTCTCCCTCTCTCTCTCTTTCTCTTTCTCTCTCTCTTTCTCTCTCTATCTCTCTCTTTCTCTTCCTCCCTAGTAATTGTTTTCCCACTTTGAATCCATTTATTTGTACTTTAATCAACGGCCAATCCTCAAATCACGCAAAAACACGTTTTCCCACCAGCTTTCCTTGTAAAGCAAGGTTTAGTCAGAGACTTCCCACGATTACCCTTGAATCCTTGGGAACTCAAATCAATCTGTCATAAATCACAACTTGTGTTTCCTCAACCATTCAATTCAACTTTTCAGCACTCAACTTTCCAGAATGTCAGCAGAGATCCCCCTTCATCTTCTGATTTTCATGGCCTTCTCCTGGTCTTCAGTAGTTCTATACATCTACATGTTGATAGTCATCTGCAGGAATAGAAAACTCTTCTCATCGCCTTATTATTCTCTCTTTTTGGGACAGGTTCATTCAAGGTCAAAATGGAAATTGGCTAAATTTAGGGGTTTTCTGAAGTTATGACTTTTCTCTGGATTGAATTGGCATTGAGAGCTAGGAAATATAACTATTTTGATGTTTTTAGTGAAAAAGTGAGATTTTGAAGAAGAAAATTCAACTGAAGATTTCAGATGACATTCTTCCCTTGGTTTTCATATACTTCCAATTTGCTAATAAGGACTGTTATTTGTTTTGGGCATGTTGTTATTGCATTCAATAGATTTTGCGTTTTTAAGTGGCCATTGAGCCAACAAAGGGTAAGTTAGAGAAAGAGGGAGACAGATGGCAGCCTAAGGCCGCTTTTGAAAGCAGATAGCAGCCTCAGGCCGCTTTTGGACCCATATGGTAGACTAAGGCCGCTTTTGAGCTGGTAGCCTCAGGCCGCTTTTGAGCTGGTAGCCTCAGGCCGCTTTTGAGCTGGTAGCCTAAGGGCGCTTTTGAGCACAGTTGGCAGCCGCAGGCCGCTTTTGAGCGCAGTTGGCAGCCTCAGGCCGCTTTTAGTCGTAGATTGTAGCCTGAGGCCGCATTTTGGACGGCACTGGTGGCCTTAGCCTAAGCCTAAGGCCCTTAGGCCGCTTTTTACTAGGTGGTATACTCAGGCCGCTTTTAAACGCAGATGGTAACCTCAGGCCGCTTTTGGACACAAATGGTAGTCTCAGGCCGCCTTTATCAGCGAGTGAGGGTGTGTGCATGTGACGGAATGCCTTCAGATCTGGTCTCACACCCTTCTGGTCTCCCTTGCCCAGTGGTTCCTCTGTATCCTAATCGTCCTTCCCTTCCCCCTCTTCAACCTCAAAGACGTTGCTTTTAGACGTCTTCCAAATGGGATAATCCAAATCTTTGCAACCAATTTTTTCTACGTAATTCTTTTAATTAACCAAAAACCTTTAATTTTACAGTATGAATGCGTTCTAGTCTGGACTACCGTAGTAGTCGTCGTCAGTATTCTAATTATTCTGTATGGATTCTCCTTCTACAAAAGTCGAAAAATCAGCAATAATAAGAAAAACGTAAGAATTTCCTTTAATGTTTCAACTACAGACTAACTCTGGGTTACAGTAACCCTGTCTTTTTAAGACTGCCGAACGTCGTCTCCTCGTCTGCGCCTTCTGCTCCTCAATGCCTTTGTTGGTTGAATTGGTACGGGTGTCAGTTCAATCGATCGCTTTCTGGAAAGGAGACATCAACACATGGCTATGGACCACTGAATTCTGGTACTTTCCTATCTGTACGGTTTCTAAAGGATTCAGGTTCTATGAGATCGAAAGTCAGATTGCTCTGACAATGTGGACCCAGGTGTTTCTGAACAAGCAGGTCAGACGGAAGATGTTCTATTTCCTCCCGATGGTCAAGAACAATTCTACAGTGATTCTGCAGAGTGGTACTATGAGAACAATGAATCGTACTGCCTGAAATCGTTTTAAGTCGAATTGGTTGGCAGATGGTAGTCTCAGGCCGCTTTTAAAAGCAGATGGTTGCCTCAAGGTGCTTTTTGAAGACAGTTGGCAGCCTCAGGCCGCCATTGAAAGCAAATGGTAGGCTAAGGCCGATAGCGAAGGCAAATGGTAGCATCAGGCCGCTTCACAACGCAGATGGTAGCCTCAGGCCGCTTCTAAATACAGATGGAAGCCTCAGGCCGCTTCACCACGCAGATGGTAGACTCAGGCCGCTTCTCAACGCAGATGGTAGTTTCAAGCTGCTTTTTGAAGACAGTTGGCAGCATCAGGCCGCTATTGAAAGCAAATGGTAGGCTACGGCCGATAGTGAAGGCAAATTGTAGCCTCAGGCCGCTTCACAGCGCAGATGGTAGCCTCAGGCCGCTTCTAAATACAGATGGAAGCCTCAGGCCCCTTCTCAACGCAGATGGTAGCCTCAGGCCGCTTCTCAATGCAAATAGTAGCCTCAGTTTGTTTTTTACTGCGGGTGGGAGTTTCAGACCGCTTTTGAACGCAGGTTGCAGCCTCAGGCCGCTTTTGGCCGCAGTGTGTGTATGCGTACCTGTGAGTCATGTGATTCGTAGTCATCCGCATTTGAAATGCCAATGTGCATTAGGCTACAGATAAATCTCACGTGCTCCTAGGCCAAGCTTGTTTTGGTTGGTGCAATCCAATTCGCTTCAATGCACAAAGCACTTCCTGTGATCTTAAGCGAAAGATAGAAGACTAATCATAATGTTTCTGATCTCATCCACATAGCATTTGTATTGTCTACCCCAATTGTATTGCCACTCCTTCCATTCATTTGTACTCGCAGTCTCTTTCTTTTAAAGGTTGAATTAGTCAAACTTCTCACGCTTTCCTTGGAAACTCGAATTCAATTCAACTTTTCAGCACTCAACTTTCCAGAATGTCAGCAGAGATCCCCCTTCATCTTCTGATTTTCATGGCCTTCTCCTGGTCTTCAGTGGTTCTATACATCTACATGTTGATTGTCATCTGCAAGAATAGAAAACTCTTCTCATCACCTTACTATTCTCTCTTTTTGGGACAGGTTCATTTTCAATAGCAAATTGAGAAATGGCTAAATTCAGGGGATTTCTGAAGTGATAGCCTTTCTTTTTATCGAACTGGTAATGAGAGCAAGGAAATATAACTATTTTGATTTGTTCAGCGAAACGGTGAGGCTTTTTTTTAAAATTTTTAAATGGATCTGAATTTTAGATGACATTTTTCCCCTGGTTTTCATATACGTCAACTTTTATAATCAGGACAGTAATTAGTTTTGGGCATGTTGTTATAGCATTCAATCGATTTTGCGTATTTAAGTGGCCATTGAGCCAACATAGGGTAAGTTGGAGAGACATATGGTAGGCTCAGGCCGCTTTTGGACCCTATGGTAGCCTAAGGCCGATGTTGTGAGCAATGGGCAGCCTCAGGCCGCTTTTGCTGCAGATGGTAGCCTCAGGCCGCTTTTGAAAGACGATGGCAGCCTCAGGCCGCATTTGAAAGAAGATGGCAGCCTCAGGCCGCTTTTGAAAAAAGATGGCAGCCTCAGGCCGCTTTGGAACGCAGATATTAGACGCAGGCCGCTTTTTGGACGCAGCTGGCAGCCTCAGGCCGCTTTTGATTACCGAGTGAGGAGTGAGCATGTGTGAACGTGAAGGAATGCCTTCAGATCTGGTCCCATCCCCTTCTCATATCTCTTTCCCTTTGGTTATTCTGCACCGCCGTGGCTCTTCCCTACCCTCTCTTCAATCTCGAAGACGTCGCTTTTAGACGACTTCCAAATGGAATAATCCAAATGTTTGCCACTAATTTACTCTATGTAAGCCTCTATATTTAAAAGAAAACTTTAATTTTACAGTACGAATGCGTCCTGGTCTTGACTACCGTAGTAGTCGTCGTCAGTTTTCTGGCCCTTCTGTATGGATTCGCCTTCTACAGTAGTCGAAAAATCAGCAATGATAATAAAAACGTAAGGAAACTAAATTTACAGTATCCTTGTCAAATTTTCATTTGATAGCTCAACTACAGACTAACTCTGGGTTACAGTAACCCTGTCTTTTTAAGACTGCCGAACGTCGTCTCCTCGTCTGCGCCTTCTGCTCCTCAATGCCTTTGTTGGTTGAATTGGTACGGGTGTCAGTTCAATCGATCGCTTTCTGGAAAGGAGACATCAACACATGGCTATGGACCACTGAATTCTGGTACTTTCCTATCTGTACGGTTTCTAAAGGATTCAGGTTCTATGAGATCGAAAGTCAGATTGCTCTGACAATGTGGACCCAGGTGTTTCTGAACAAGCAGGTCAGACGGAAGATGTTCCATTTCCTTCCGATGGTCAAGAACGATTCTACAGTGATCTTACAGAGTGGTACTTTGAGAAATGTAAATCGTACTTCATGAAATCAGTAGTTATTCTGATCCACTATTTTCGTGTTGTGCAGGGTTTCAGCTTCTTGTTGGTAGAGTTCGGAATGCATGATAGAAAGAAAATAAAATTATTTGGCTGTTTGTAGTGCAGAGGCCTATTTTCACACACGATCTGAGGAGGGTGTCTGCTTCAGATGATCTTCTTTTCCTATGTTTTCTTATCCCGGGACTGATTAAGCCACGGTCGGCCCGGCCCGCCATTTTGAAATACATGTTGGCAGCAATTGAGGCTTCATACTTCACTAATCAAAGATAGCTTTTATGCACGTACTCAGTTTAGCGTAATAATTATTTAGAAGTTCACACGCTTTTTGAAAACTGCGAATTGAACTCATTGATTCTCGCTTCCACTCTTTTAAATTGGCAATTTTTACTCACTCAATCATTTTCTCACAGGTTTCCCTATTTCTTTCAATGCTCTTTGCTTCATATTTGAATTGGTGACCACTTTTTAAAACTTGTCCAGCTCTCTAACTCACTCACTCACTCACTCACGCCTTTTTCCTTTGGTTTTGCCCATTGCTATCAATTATCCATGCTTTCTTTTCCAATTTCCTTTTTTTAAACTGCTCCTTTTTAGCTAAGGTCCGCAGGCCAAAATTTTAAAATCGGATTTTTGTGATTTTTATTTTTTTTTTCATCGCCTATAAATTTTGTTAGGAGCAAGTCTCTTTTTTAATTTTTTAATTTGGTTGACATTGCATGAAAGGAGTTTTCTTCATTTTAGTGGCAGTGCGGCGATTTCAGATTTCAAACGCTTTCTTGGTTGGGCGGGGACAGGCTGCCGTTTGCCGCACACTTTTATGCAAGTGGGGCGCAACTTCCACAACTCACAGGAAATAGCTATAATCTGTTAATTTAAATAATTTCGGATTATTTTAACATTGGAACTATCAACAAAATACAAAATATAAGATTTAAACTACAAAAACAGCCGACGGCGTTTGAAAATTTTAGCTGCACGTTTTCTCCCATTAGAAAAGATACAGTAACCCATATGTGAATCCACTTGTTTAAACAAATTATCACATTAGTCACATAAAGCCTCTGAGAAAAATCATCATTTATTCTGGACTTTGCCCGTTTTTCCCAGACTCGACGTTTCCTTCCCCTCCGTTTCCAGTTATAACTCTGCTCGCTACGATGACTGCAATTCTTCCTATCCATCTTTGGGCCTTCATGGCCTTCTCCTGGTCTTCAGAAGCCTTGTACATCTACATGATGATTGTTATAAGCAGGAATAGGAAAGTATTCTCTTCTCCTTATTATTCTCTCTTTCTGGGGCAGGTAATTTATAAAATTACTGAAAAAATGAGACTTTCTTAGGGATTTTCCGATTTGGTGACATTTATTTGGGTTGAATTTGGAATGAGAGCAAGGAAATACAATTATTTTGATGTTTACAGTGCAGAGGTAGGTTTTCTCATGAAATCTATGAAGTTAAATGTTCAGATGGCCGTCTTTCCTTGGTTTTATTATACTATGACTATGTTAGTTATAACTGTGGCTTGTATAGGCCATGCGATTATTGCATTCAATCGATTCAGTGCTTTCTATTGGCCGGTGAACCACGAACAGGTTAGAGACGCAGAGAAGAGAGGCAGAGAATGGTTAATTTCGTGAAATAGATTGATATTCCAACCAGAAATAGTGAAAAACGTCATAAAAAGAAGAGATTGTGGGCGAGTTATTGTTTCCAGCTAATTGGAGCACCCTGCTGCGGCGCCTGTTCCCGCACCCGTAAAAGATCGGCGCCGCGATTAGACGGGGTTATTTAAGCGGCCGCTATTCAGAGTCGCCGAGAGGGTTGGCGGGCCTGGATTTGATCCCCAGTCGCCCGCCGTCGACTTCCCGTGATCCCTCGCACACAGACGACGCCCTCTTTTGCAATTTAGTTTCATTTTTTGTATACTCGTCGCCCATCGAGCACTGCTACAAAATGCCCATTTTTCACCTTCATGCTCATCTACAAATGGATGTGATTGCGTCCTCATTCAAAAAATATGTTCGGTGCGAGGTGCTTTTTAAAGAAAAACAAAATGTAAAATTTATTTTCTCGGTGCTTTTAAAAGGCATTTCTGTGTTTCTTGTTTTAAAAATTAACTTGTCATCATATGAAGCATTTAAAGTTTAATTTACGTTGAACACGCCCTTTTAAGCATCTAATAGGACGCAATGAAGATTTCAATGAAAATACTGATTTTGGCTCATGTCAGCCTCATCTTCAGTCGAACTAATGTTGTAAGCGAAATAAATAAGACGATACTGGTAAGCAAAGGTCCTATTTCCGTGTTGGAAACTGAAATAAGCTCCCACGGCTTTTGGCTTGCGCGAGAACTTGGTTGCTCTCTCGACAGTGCATGGCATGTGATCCCGTGGTGTAACGGTTAAAGCTGCCGTCTGTAGCCCAGTTAGCTTTTGCACACCGGTGGGTTCGGATCCTTTGTCATGTCATTGGTCCTGTTCGCTTTCAAATTTCCCGCCATGCGGTTACTGTAACCGGTCGTTCGCTCTGTCACTTAAGGAAGCTCGTTGGGTGACGACTATATTTTTTGATCTTTTTTGTATTTCTCGATAACTGGGAAAAAGAGAAAGAGACTTTTAGCTCTGGCGCCACATCCCCCTCATAATCATCTTCCAATGGCTCTTCTGCATGGCCGTAGTCCTGCCCTTCCCTTTATTTCACTTGAATGATGTGTCATTTCAATTGCTCCCAAATGGAATAATTCAAATAGTCGGGGTCACTTTCTTCTTAGTAAGTCTTTTCAATTTCGCCACACTTTGAACTTTTCCAGTACGAACTCTATCTTGTCTCAACTACAGTAATCCTAGTTGTGATTCTCCTTTGTTTCTTCTACGGTTTAGCCTTCTTCAGAAACAGAAGGTCAAATAACAACGTCAGAAATGTGATCTAACTCTAAGATTGAATAGAAACATATGTTTCAGACGGTCGAGCGGAGGCTTCTGATTTGTGCCATTTGCTCTTCCCTTCCGCTGCTCATTGAACTGGGCAGGGTGACTGTGCAGTCGATTTCTTATTCGAATGGAGACAATAGGACTATGTTGATTACTACAGAGCTATGGTTAGTTTTCACATAGACACAGGCACACAGACACACGGCCACACGGCCACACACACATGCGCACACGCACACACACACACACACGCACATTGACACGTATATCAAGGACAAAATGAATTCAGGTTCTACGAAGCTGAATGTATGATAGCCTTGTCTATGTGGACCCAGCTCATTCTGAATAAACAGGTCCGACGGAAGATGTTCTTCTTTCTTCCAGCAGTCAACAACGGATCTTCTGTGGATCCAAGAACAAGAACGACCAGGAATTAAAGATGCATAAATGATTGTTGGAACTAAACTTTTTTTATGATTTTTTTTCATGATATTACTTTTTTATTTATGGTATTGGTTCGTTGGGGTCTTAATGTTAGGTGGCGGCTATAAACCACGAGCCAATTTTTGTTGAAAACTCGCAGTTTCAATGCGAAAACAAGAGTCAACGCTGATTTCTCGGCCACAGCCGCTTTTCGCCTAGAGAACACGGGGCCTCGCCCATGCCGCTACGGCGACTGTCGAAACAGATAGCGGCGCACCGACAGAAAGCGCTGGTTTAATTACCCAAGTTTGAGGTATATAAATACTTGCGACCCTGCGAATGTAGAGGTTGAAGAAATTTTGGAAAGCCTTTCCTTAGGGAAACGCGACAAATGAGGGATTAAAGTGAAAATTCGTCGTTCCACGTCTCTGTCAATGCCCTTTGTCTATCACGCTGGGTATTTCTGGTTGAAAAGTGTCATTTTCATTGTCCGTGCGAGTGTTTTGTAATGCAGGCACTTTGGTGCGCTGGTCAGGGACTTGCGTCAGTTATACTAGAGACTTATTTGCCACCCTATCTATCAAATAGTTTTTTTCTCTAATTTTTGAAAAATTTGGTCTCCAACCCGGGCCGAGCCGCGAATTCTGGGAAAGCGGGCCGGCACTGAGCCACCTTTGGTGCCCAGTACGCGGATGAGGCCTGTTGTTTTTGATCTGGAGGACTCCGCTGGCAGTCGGCCAAGAGTTCCCAAATGGGCGCGAAACGCCCATTTTCGTCGCTTTACCAATCAATAGCCTCGCTTTTTCCATGGCTTTTTTGCGGTGAATATCACAAAGCTGATGGTTATTCCACTCCCGTTTGTCATTGTTACTCTCTCCTCCGTCTTTCACAGTTGCCTCACCAAACTCCTGATTCTAACCAAAATTATCCCACAAATGACAATAATAAACGTGAATTTCTCAGCATGGCCCTTAAAGGGGAAGGACCGCGTAAAAATAATTTTCCTGTTTTTGTGATAAAAGTCTAGATCCTATTCCCAGGATTCCGAAAAATACCTCTTTTACCCATTTTGGATAAAAATGAACCGATTTAGGAGCGGTTCAAATTGTGGGGAAATTTCCATTTGAATTTCCGCCAACTCTGCGTCTCCCCATTTTCCACACTCTCTCGCCCACTCTAGCCGTCTTTCCGAGCGGCAAACGCGTAAAACGGCAGTGTAAACGCGCCCCCTCTTGCAGTCCAACTATAAAAGGGGTATGTTTTAGAATCGTGGGAACGATATCTATTCAATGAAACTGTAATAAAGATACTTTGAAAAATCAATTTTACGAGGTCCTTCCCCTTTAATGAGAAAATTCAAGAAAATAGCTACGTTTATCCCATTCTTTTTACGTTTGTCTTGTGGCCTGCGAGATGCAATTTGGGTTGAATCATTGGCATCGGTAGGGCTTTCTAAATCGATCCGCCATTCCGAATCGGGCGGCCGCGGATTATCGGGCGTCTGCTTGCCTAACTGTCTATTTCTCTCCCCCCCCCCCTTTTTTTGTCCGCCGGTCTTTTGTTCATAACTTTGGTTATTTACGATATGGCGGCGTATCCGCCGCCTGTTGTGTCACAAGACTGTCCGCTAGCAGCCGGCCAGATTTCGCCAAACAGACGCAACCCTCCGCCTGTCCTCCGCTGGCCGGTCAATAGTTGCGCTTTATCGCCTAAGATTCGCTTTTGATGCTGTTTTTTTTTGCTTTTCTCCTCTCCTTCCTCTTTCTCATTTCTCTCTTATGACTATTCCCAAATTTATTTTTATTAATCATTTTAGGCATACATCCTCGATCATCCAAATTATTCAAAACTATATGTAGAAAGAAGTGGCAGGAGCTGCTTTCTTCACATTCAAGCCAAAATCCCACAAAATAGTGAGTTTGAGAGAGAGAGAGAGAGAGAGAGAGAGAGAGAGAGAGAGAGAGAGAGAGAGAGAGATTCCTCCTATTTCAACAAGTGAGTTCATTTTCTAGACGACTTGGCCTGCATTTCTCAGCAGTTTTCTTTTTTGGGCAACCATTGAATTTTTGCTTTTTTTAAAAATTATTTTTTACAGGAAAGCACCCTCTTCAATTGCCGATTATAAAGTCGCCAATGTGGATTGGTCCGCCGTTTATAAGTAAGTTCAACGTTGCTCAAAAGCAGCTATTAGTCAAAAAACGTTTTTACATTTTAAAGGGGAAGGACCTCGTAAAATTAATTTTTCAAAGTCTCTTTACAATTATTTCATCTAATAGATATCACTTCCACGATTCTGAAACATACCCTTTTAGATGATTTGGACTGCAAAAGGCGCGCGGTTAGACGGCTGTTTTACGCGTTTGCCGCACGGAAACACGCCTAGAGTGGGCGAGAGAGTGTGGGAAACGGGGAGACGCAGAGTTGGCGGCAATTCAAATGGTAATTTCCCCAAATTTCAAGCGCTCCTAAATCGGTTTAGTTTTTATGCAAAATGGGTAAAAGAGGTATTTTTCGGAATCCTGGGAATGAAATCTAGACTTTTATCACAAAATCAGAAACATTATTTTTATGCGGTCTTTCCCCTTTAAGATTGAAAACATTTTTTTTGTATACGACAGAGTAATTTTGGCACGTTTCAATGAGGACGAGGGGTGTTTTAGATTTTTATTGTTGCTATTATTTTTACTCTTACTTATCGCTGTTTTCTAGGCCCGCTCTACAATTGGGAGGTTTCCCTGACCAACTCTGAGACGCACGACTTCCTTCTCACTCGGGAGCTGTTGGAGGCAGTTGTCTTCTCTCTCCCCTACGTGGACATCTATCTAGGATCTCCGGAAACCCGTGTTCCCCGCGCGATGTGCAAGCTTCTTCGGAAGGTGCCTAAGTGTCGCATCCTGGGCGGGTCACCAGCCTCTGTGCCGGTGGACTGCAGCGCGGATCTCATTCTTCAGAGCAACTACTGGTTGATTCAGCGGGAGGAGGTCGAACAAGAAGCCGAGGAAGAGGCCGAATCTATATCCGACGCGGATCAGGACGACGACCCAATGGATTCAGACAACGAGTCCGTAATTATATTGGACTATGTTAAACTAAATGTTATCTTTCCTTGTTTATCAGTTTGTTCTGGGGCTGTGATTGTAAGGACTACATAGTGTTTCTTTTGTGATTCTGACCCAAATGCCTAAGTTGGCGCCGCGCACTTTTGTTTGCTTTATTACAGCGCTCTGTTTGCGATCAGTCGATAACCTAGTTGCGCCATATGTCTTATATCGGCTTTTTATCTCGCTTTCTTAGTTTCGAGGGATATTAGTCTTATTAGAAAAAAAAATGGAAAGAAAGTTTCAAAAATTTCCCTTTTCTTCCATTTTTTGATAAAACTCACAAAATGGAGAGTCCGTCTGACTATTTTCCGTTGGAAAGAGCATTGTCCAAGAAAAAACCCCAAAAAACAAAAATTTTCTTTTGGGGGAGGGAAAGGGGGGATTCGAAAGTGTTCAGAACCGGGGACTTTATTTTATGATATATATAATCGAAAAATGGAGAGAGTTTTGATTGATTCTAAATATATTGGTTTGGAACAAGGAAAATATGGGTTTTTTTTAAAGTTCAAGTCCGGGACCACCATTTCATGATGGGAAATCATGAAATGAAGAGAAAACTATCTGGGACCCCCATTTCAAGACTCTGACTTATTTTATATCCTAAGACGGGGTTTGAGTATATAATATTCATTAAAGGGGAAGGACAGCGTAAAATTGATTTTTCAAAGTCTCTTTACAATTATTTCATAAAATAGATATTGTTTCCACGGTTCTGAATCATACCCCTTTTATATGATTTGAACTGCAAAAGGGGCGCGTTTACGCGGTCGTTTTACGCGTTTGCCGCACGGAAACACGGCTAGAGTGGGCGAGAGAGTGTGGGAAATGGGGAGACGCAGAGTTGGCGGCAATTCAAATGGCAATTTCCCGAAAATTCAAGCGATCCTAAATCGATTCATTTTGATCCAAAATGGGTAAAAGGGGTATTTTTCGGAATCCTGGGAATGAGATCGAGACTTTTTGTCACAAAATCAGAAAAATTATTTTTTTTTAAATTATTTTTTAAAAGTTTATTTTACGTTTCCAGAATCTTCTGAGAGTTGACATCTGAGTGACAGGATGCCATGTTCTGGTCAGCTGGCATGAAGGTGACGTGGCCTTGACTCCTGACAGCTGCGAAGCATGCGCAATTGTCGACCTCCCCTATTGGATTACGGTAGGTGTTGGCAGAGCCAAAAGGTGGCCTCTCGCCTGAGTTGAGACTGCGCTCAGAATGAGAGCACTGAGGGTTATCCTCGGATTACCCGACAAACAGGTGAACCTGTTATATTTTGCTACTATTTTGGAAAAAAAAGATTTGTTAATTTTAGCGCATTGCACACTTGAAGATGTGTCACTACACATCTGGGCAGCGGAACCTGAGCTTGCAGCAGACGACCAGAGAGGAGAGGATTTTTAAATGTTAATAAAAAATTGTTGACAATCGAGAATTCAAATTGGAAAAGAAAGAAAAAGCAAGTAAACCCGGGATCAACGGCCGATTGTCATTCGACTGACACCCGTAAGGAAGCGGTTACTGTCCGAATACTAGGCCCGGCGAGTGAGCCACCATTAAACTTACCTGGCTGGGAGTTTCTCGGCGATCAAGAAGGCCGAGACTCCATGGTGAGGCTGATCCATTGCACATTCGGATCGGTTGACCCGTGAGGCAACTTCGAGTTGAAGTTAGCCTACAGCTAAATTTTTGCGTGAGGGGCTGCGTTCGCGCGGCCCTGAAAATTCGAGAAAATCTGTCAAAAATTGGTCTTTTCTCAGCCCTTCTACTGGTAGCCTCAGGCTTCTTTTGAACCAGATGGTAGCCTCAGGTCGCTTTTGGACGCCGATGGTAGCCTCAGGCCGCTTTGCACTGCACTCTTTATCTCATGTGTGTGTGCGCGCTTTTGAAATGCCAATGTGCATTAGGTTGCAGATAATTCTCACGTGATGATAGACCTAGCATGTTTTCCTTGCAGCAAGGCTACATTCACTAAATCGCAATTCCTGTGACCTCAAACGAACCATAAAAGACCACTCATCTCCATGTTTCAAGGTGCATTTCTCTGAATAAATCTTTATTTTTCAAATAACAGTTGGTTTTTATACTCGTCGCCCATCGAGCACTGCTACAAAAATGAAAAAGAGAAAAGCCCCTTCCGCGTATTTCAATTAACCCCTCCTTTCGCCATCCCTTATTATATTCCTCTTATTCCTCAAAAAATAGTTATTATCATGAAAGTGTAGATTTTTTTATTGGAAACTGATTATTTCACCCATTCTTTGCATTGGCTTTTATTACCTTTGCATCAAACACCAGAAAAATAGGCTAACGGGTCTGTCCTGTAATGCATTTTTGTGATCAGTTTACGTCAAAGCTTCTTTATGCCAACTTGGACTTCTTTACTAAAAAAACGCTTTTCTTAATTTGTCACTAAAATTGACTGATCATCGAATATATAATTGTCGCCCATCGAGCACCGCTACAAAAATGCCCATTATTCACCTCATGCTCATCTACAAATGGACGTGATTGCGTCCTCATTTAAAAAATATTTTCGGTGCGACGCACTTTTTTAAGAAAAATATTGAAATTGATTTTCTCGGTGCTATTAAAAGGTATTTCTGTGTTTCTTCTTTTAAAAATTAACTTGTCAATATAAAAAAAACATTTAAAGTTTAATTTACGTTAAACACGCCCTTTTAAGCATCTAATAGGACGCATTGAAGTTTCAGTTGCCAGATTTCAATGAAAATACTGATTTGGGCTCATTTAAGCCTCATCTTCAGTCGAACTAATGTTGTAAGCAAAATAAATAAGACGATTCTGGTAAGCAAAGGTCCTATTTCCGTGTTGGAAACTGAAATAAGCTCCCACGGCTTTTGGCTTGCGCGAGAACTTGGTTGCTCTCTCGACAGTGCACGGCATGTGATCCCGTGGTGTAACGGTTAAAGCTGCCGTCTGTAGCCCAGTTAGCTTTTGCACACCGGTGGGTTCGGATCCTTTGTCATGCCATTGGCCCTGTTCGCTTTCAAATTTCCCGCCATGCGGTTACTGTAACCGGTCGTTCGCTCTGTCACTTAAGGAAAGCTCGTTGGGCGATGGTCAATTCCTCTCCCCCATTTCCCTTTTCCTAACCGCTTTCCTTGAAAAACAGCAGGGAGCAGACGTCCAAAATACCGTTGCATTATATTTCAACCAGAAAAACAACCATTTTGTAGCATCTGACATTTCAGAAGACCAATTTGGAAAATAAGTCGCCCCGATTACAATTTCCCCTGCTGTGGCTGTGCCTTTAAAATGGCCGTGCCTCTTCCAATCTACCTCAGATGCTTTATGGTATTCTCAGGAATTTCCGCACTCCTCTATCTTCTCATCATCATAGTTGTCTGTAAATATAGAAAACAGTTTTCATCTGCCTACTATTCCCTGTTTATTGCACAGGTGAGTTTTCTCTCACTCACTCACTCTCAAAATTGGTTTCCATCTACATTTGATCCCGCAGCGAAGACCTCCCAGTTTTCAGGGCATTGCCGATCTTTCCATGTTTCTCTTTCTAGAATTAGCCATGAGACCCAGAAAATATAACTATTTCAATTTATTCTCGGTCGAGGTTTGAACATTTTAATTGATTTTTTCAAATAGTTGTTTAGATGGGGTTGTTTCCTTTGTTCTCTTTCAGTGGGCGAATTTTCCTGAGAACGCTCACTTGTACAGGACATGTGATTATTGCTCTGAATCGGTTTACTGCTTTTTATGCGCCTATGAAACAGGATAGGGTTTGTGAGAAATAACTTTCTTTATCTCTTTGCCATCTACGGTCAAAAAGCGGCCTGAGGCTACCATGTGCGTTCAAAAGCGGCCTGAGACTACCACTTGCGTGTATAAGCGGCCTGAGGGTGCCATCTTGGTTTAAAAGCGGCCTGAGGTTGCATCTGCCTCCAAAATTCTTTATTTGCCATCTACGGTCAAAAAGCGGCTTGAGGCTACCGTCGCGTTCAAAAGTGACCGGAGACTATCGCCTTCTTTCCAAGCGACCTGAAGATATCATCTTCGTAAAAAAAACAGCGGTCTGCGGCTGCCATCTTCTTTCAAAAGCGGCCTGAGGCTACCATATGGGTTTAAAAGCGGCCTGAGACTACCATGTGCGTTCAAAAGCGGCCTAAGATTATCAGCTGCGTTTAAAAGCGGTCTGAGGCTATCGCTTTCTTTCCAAAGCAGCCTGAGGTTGCCATTTCGATTCAAGGGTCATCTGCTTCTTTCAAAAGCGGCACGAGGTGACCATTTGCGTCCAAAAGCGGCCTGAGGCTACCACCATCTTCATTCAAAAGCGGCCCGAGGATACCATTTCGGTTCAAAAGCGGCCTTTGTGTTTCAGCTGTGGAAAAAGGCAAACTTCGTAACCTTAGCTCAATGGACCTTCTCCTTCCTCTGCGTCATTCCCTTCTGCGTCTATCACAGAGAAAACGCAAAGTTCCAACAACTCCCAACCGGTATAATCCAACTTCACGTAGACAAGATACTTGGGGTATTCTTCCCTTTTTATCAATTTTTATTCATTTTATAGGCATTTGAACTCATTTTGGTTAGTTCCTCAACTGTGATTTCAGTCTTTCTGCTGGTTGTTATCTACTCAATGGCCTTCTATAAATGTATGCAAACGAAAACCGACAGTGGTTTTGTATGTATTGATTTTAATGGTTTATGTTTGTTTTCAATGTTTCAGGCTATGGAAAGACGGCTTTTGGCTTGTGGAATGTGCTCCTCTTTTCCTTTGCTTGTGGAATTGGTCAGGGTCTATTTTCAGACAAAAGCTAACCTGACTGATGACTTACCTACGTTTTTGGTTTTAACGGAAGTTTGGTACGTGGCCGCTTTGGTAGGCTCTGGTAGGCTCAGGCCGCTTTTGGACTAAAATGGCAGCCTCAGGCCGCTCTGCGCACATATGATAGGAGCAGGCCGCTTTTGGGCAGAGATGGCAGCCTCAGGCCTCGTTTGAAAATAGATGGTAGCCTCAGGCCGCTTTTCAACACAGATGGTAGCCTCAGGCCGCTTTTGGACGCAGATTATAGCCTCAGGCCGCTTTTGGACGCAGATTATAGCCTCAGGCCGCTTTTGGACGCAGATTATAGCCTCAGGCCGCTTTCGACGCAGATGGTAGGCTCAGGCCGCTTTTACGCACAGAAGGTAATCAATCACCAAATCCAACTTTCCAGGTTCTACGAAACAGAAGTAATGATGTCCGTGGCTGCCTTCACCCAATTGCTGGTGAATGGTCATCTTCGGGAAATTATGATTTCTTCCGTCAGAAGCAGTAACAAAGTCGTGTCAATCGGAGGAAGTATTAGTCAATCGAAATAAAAGTTCCGTTTTTACTCATTGAAAAAACAACGAACCATTTGTCGTTTCCTTTTCATCAGTCAGTCACTAATTTCTCGATCACCAGGTGTTTTGATTTTTTTGAATGGGAGTATCGCTTTTTAGGCTGCAAGGGTACCGCAGGCCGGTGTCAAAACAACACTTTTGCACTACCCCTTTTCAGTTTTTGTTGACTTCAGCAGGTTATTCAAATTTATTTCAGCGTAAAGGATAGATTTATTGAAAACTGATAGTTTTACCCTTTCTTTCCACGGACTAATATAAGTTTTTTGTTGCATCAAACTTCAGAAAAACAAGCTATTTTATTTATGGCTTGAAATCTTTTTTTGTAATAACTTTGTTTTAACTAACGAAGGTTTTTTTTACAATTTTTACTCAGAAGAGAGAGAGAGAGATTGTCTTTGTTGTGAATAACATTTGTGTTTTGTTATTGAACTGACTAAATTTAATCCTTTTACGCGTCAGGAGGTTAAACATCTCTAACGAGTCTAATTAGCACGAATCTAATGCTAATGCCGTGCGGCAGTTGGACGCAACTCTCTCGCGGTGAGACGCAGACAACGAGAGAAGTCCGCAGCGGACACATTTGAGCATGGAATTAGTGCTTGGGGGTATTGGTACAACTCATGCACTATTCAAAGGCAATTGCTAAGCAGTTTCTCATTTTCCAACTTAAAATACTGAATTTCCATTGAT
This sequence comes from Oscheius sp. G VE-2021, assembly GCA_022343465.1. Lineage (NCBI taxonomy): Eukaryota > Metazoa > Nematoda > Chromadorea > Rhabditida > Rhabditidae > Oscheius > Oscheius sp. G VE-2021. The sequence goes on from JAJQXH010000026.1 coordinate 1,323,907, forward strand.
TTTCAGTTTTTGAAATATGAGCTGCCGTTTGCCGCACAAAATTTTTGGCTCCAACATGCCAAATGCCGCATACAGTCCTGTAAACAGCGCGCGGCGGCAGTTGCGCATGGCCCGTTTGCTGGAAGCCGTTGGAAAGAATTGTTTCAAGGGAGAAATTTAAATTTTTTTTAGCTTATCTGGCAATTTGAACAAAATCGATTATTGAAACATAAATAAGAAAAATATGTATAATAAATTTAAATAAACTTGTAAAAGGCCCCTGACGGTCCATTTAAACACAACACCCCTTGAATTCTCCTCCGAAAAAAATTTAACCCAAGCGGAACATAAGCCAAAATCTCATTTGTTTGTGCATTTCTAAACAACTCCATGTGTAGGAGGTGTGATTCAAACCGTATAATCACAATATTCCACAATTCAAAGAATGTTAAAAGAACATTGCTCATTCCCTGTGAAACACCGCCTATTTAGACTTGTTATCCGGAAATATTGTAAATGTTTGCTGCGATTCATGTCTTGTGATGGAAGAACTTCCCCTGATTTCTGAAAAGATTGTTTTCTCTCTATTTTATGCATAATTCACTTTTAGATAATCCGTTCTCAAAGATTTGACGTAGCCAACAAATCGAAATGTTCCACAATTTGCCACCTTTTTGGTTGTAGTGTGGTTTTCAATTTTCCTGGAGGTTGCCTTCATGTCAGCCGTAATTCCATCATATCTGGTTATTTTTATGGTCTTTGCCTTGACTTCAGCTGTTGTGCTTATTTTCCTTATTGTGATTGTCCTGAAAGATAGGAAAATCTTCTCTTCGGCATATTATACCCTTTTTCTTTCACAGGTAACGTTCACACGGTTCACATATTTACACATATACACGCGTTCACACACATCCACTAACTCATTCACTCATTCACTCACTCACTCACATGGGCGCACGCGCACACATGTACACACACTTTTTTGAATTTTCAGGCGTTTCTGGACCTTTTCACATTTCTGTGGATTGAAGTTGGAATGAGGCCGAGAAAGTATAACTACTTCAACTGGTTTTCAACCAATGTGAGGCCTCATTTCAATTGGAATTTCAAATAAATTCCAGATGCGGTTGTTCCCTTGGATGTCGTATATGGTAATGTTAACACTAAGGACACTCATTTGTACAGGACATTTACTAATGGCTTTGAACAGATTCACTGCTTTTTATTCCCCGCTCAAACAGGCTACGGTTGGTGAGAAAATATAGGAACACAAGCACACACATGTACACACACTCACACACATCCAAACACACTCACAAACACACACACACACATACACAAACTCACACACACAAACTCACAAACACGCATACAGCCGTCGCCCAACGAGCTTTTCTTAAGTGACAGAACGAACGACCGGTTACAGTACCAGTATCGTCTTATTTATTTTGCCTACAACATTAGTTCGACTGAAGATGAGGCTTAAATGAGCCCACATCAGTATTTTCATTGAAATCTGGCAACTGAAACTTCAATGCGTCCTATTAGATGCTTAAAAGGGCGTGTTTAACGTAAATTAAACTTTAAATGTTTCTTATATTGACAAGTTAATTTTTTAAACAAGAAACACAGAAATACCTTTTAAAAGCACCGAGAAAATCAATTTTACATTTTTTTAAAAGCGCGTCGCACCGAAAATATTTTTTGAATGAGGACGCAATCACGTCCATTTGTAGATGAGCATAAAGGTGAAAAAAGGGTATTTTTGTAGCCGAGCTCGATTGGCGACGAGTATACTGTCATTTTAATCTCTTCTTTTCCAGAATTGGACGAAAGTGAAGTACTTCATTCTTGGCCAATATGCCCTTTGCGTTCTATTCGTTCTTCCATTTGGAATCCCTTGCCTAAATGATTGTCATTTTGTCCTAAAACTCAACGGAATCATCCAACTGCAGGGAGAGAAAATGTACTACGTTAGTCACCTCAAGTAAATAGAATGCCTTAATTTCCAGTTCGAATTAATCTTAATTGGAAGTTTCGTAATTGTCTCTGTTGTTCTGATGTACTTCCTCTACACGTTCACCTTCTATAGAAGCCGAAAAGTCAAGAAATTCAATGGATTGGTAAAAGAGTTGGCATTGGAGTCTAAAATGGTTTCAGTCGGTGGAGAAGCGTCTTCTGATGTGTGGGATCTGTTCTTCACTGCCTTTGTTGGCTGAACTTGCGAGGATTTCTCTGCAAGCCGTGGCGAGCTTCCGAGAGGATCAGGCGACTATTGCCATCGCGGCGGAATGGTGGTGGGTGATTCTGAAAACCTCAGGCCGCTTTCTGCATTTTCTGGCAAGGCTGATATTTGCCCATTTTCCTGGGGGTGCTCTTAGGCGCCCTTATGTGATGAAATCGGTGATGTCCGACTAGAAAGGGCCGGCTCAATCCTGGATTAGCGGTCCTTAAACATTATAGCGGCCCATAAAATGTTAAAAATTTTAAAAAAATTTGAAAATTAAAAAAAATATTTTTATTATATTTTATTTTCATAAGTTTTTGGTTAGTTTTTTTTAAAATTTGGCACCTTCACTTTCAAAAAAAAATTAGCAAAAAAATAATATAAAAAATAATAATATAAAAAAGAAATAGATAAAGAGTAAGAAAAAAAATCTACAGAAAGTGTCGAAAATTTTAAAAATAGACATTACAAATATTTAATATAATAAAATGCAATTTTTAATTTATTTTTTAAATTAAATTTTTTTGAAAGTGAAAGGATACAGGCTTATTAGTGGGCTTTCAGGTTCTACCAAGCAGAAGGGGCGATTGCTTTGTCCGTCTTGACCCAACTTACCATCAACACCCACTTAAGAAGAAAGACTATTGGCCACTTGAGGAAGAACACCACAGTTTCCCCAGTGACTTAGGCATGTATGAAGATCACACCTCAATAAGATTTCAACAAGGCTAGATGATTCCGGAAGGAGTGGAGACCATCTGAAGGCTCTGAAGTTTAGTGATCCAATATTATTGTAGTAAAACATAAGGCATTACATTTATACATTAAAATTACAGCATGACAATTGAATAAATAGGTATTTAAAGGGTATCGCAATTACAGACAGGCTTCATCGATGACGATCAGCGCCGAGTCCTCGTCTGCCAGCCGAAGAGCTGGCGCTTCATGGCGACCACCGTCTGATTCCAGACCACGATGGCATCTCTCCTCTCGCCTGAAGAGGAACATAAGATTTATACTCTGTCTCTCTCTTTCTCTATTCCAACTAACCCGATTCATAGCCTCCGTCTTTCACTTCCACATGACCTGCCCAGCGCAGGAGGGTAAGGTATCCATGCTCGTTGAGATCCGTGTACTTGATGGTCTCCAATCCGCGAACTCCACCGGCCGGCGGCTGGAAAATACCCCTTTATCGATGAAAAGAGAGGGGAAACTAACGTTGCTCATGCAGTCCTCGACCAACTCTCCTTCGCTGAACTGCTGGATGGCCTCGAAGATCTGAAGAAGCGTTGGGTAATGCAAACGGATTACTGTAGCAAGAGGCAGTGGCTCTTCATTCCCACCTGATCGGGCGAGGTGCTCTTCTCCGTGTCCAGTTTGTCCATGTTGTAGAGGGTGTAGTAGCCTCGGAGCGGGTCGGAGGCGCACAGGAACTGTGTGAAGTTAATCGGCTCGTCGCGATCCAGAATAGACACTAAAGTAGAGATTCAGCTTGCAAAGTTGAGGGCTCTATCCTGGATTAGCGTTCCTTAAAAATTATAGCGGTCCATAAAAAAAGTTGAAAATCTAAAAAAATCATTATATTTCATTTTCATGAGTTTTTGGTTGGTTTAAAAAAATTTGGCACTTTCACTTTCAAAAAAAATTAACAAAAGAATAATTTAATTTTTTTTAAACATTAAGTTTCATTTTTATTATATTAAATATTTGTAATGTTTTTTTTTTAAATTTTCGAGATGAAAGAGAGAAAATAGAGGGTAAGAAAAAAATCTACTGAAAGTGTCGAAAAATTTTAAAAAGACTACAAATATTTAATATAATAAAATGCAATTTTTAATTAATTTTTTTTAATTTAATTTTTTTTTTAAATTTTTTTGAAAGTGAAAGTGTCGAAATTTTAAAAAAAACCAAAATATTACAAAAATGAAATATAATAAAAATTTTAAAACATTTTTTTAAAATTTTAAAATTTTTTATGGACCCCGCTATAATTTAATTTTATGGACCGCTATAATTTTTAAGGACCGCTAATCCAGGATAGAGCCAAGTTGAGAAATGGGTTAGCCCGAGTGATCCGGAGGTTAAAAACCCACCGCAGAGTTGGTCGGGGGTCTTCATTCCCTCCCTCTCCTTCTCCAGCAGCTTCCTCGCATCCTCACGTTTCTTTCCCTTAGCGACGTTTCTAAAACAAGTCAATTATTGAAGACAAGGGATGCCTTACCTGGCCAAGAACGAGATGGAACCGTAGCCCCTCTTCTTCGCCTTGATCGCCGGCTTCTCGATCAGCTTCTTAGTGATTTTCTCAAGAGACGGACTTAAAATTGATCATTAATGAAGAATGTAGGTCAAATGTACCCGGAAAGACGCTTCGCCGGACGGCCGAGTTTCAAGCCACCGTGGATGATAACAACACGGGAGATGGGCTTCACCGGGTCGTTTTCACTGAAACAGAAGAATGCAATTTCGGCTCTATCCTGGATTGGCAGTCCTTAAAAATGATAGCGGTCCATACGATTATAGCGGTCCTTAAAAAATATAGCGGTCCATAAGAATTTTTTTTTAAATTTTATTATATTTCATTTTTGTAAATTTTGGTTGTTTTTTTTAAATTTGCGACACTTTCACTTTCAAAACAATTAAAAAATTTTAAAAAAAAATTAAAAATTGCATTTTTTTAATATTACATTTTTATATATTAATTTCTGTCTTTTTTTAAAATTTTCGACACTTTCAGTAGATTTTTTCTTTTTCTTACCCTGTATTTTCTCTCTTTCTCTCTATCTCGAAAATTTAAAAAAAAACCAAAACATTACAAATATTTAATATAATCAAACTTAATATTTTTTTATTAAATTAAATTTTTTTGTTAAGTTTTTTTTTGGAAGTGAAAGTGCCAAATGTTTTTTAAACCAACCAAAAACTTTTGAAAATGAAATATAATAAAAATAATTTTTTTTTAATTTTCAACTTTTTATACCGCTATAATATTTAAGGACCGCAATAATTTTTAAGGACCGCTAATCCAGGATAGAGCCGTGAAATCCTGGGGTACTTACATCACTTCCACGTCCTTCATTTCCTCGGCGTCGAGATTGATGACCCCCGGTTCGGCCATGACGTCATCGCGGTCCACAGGTTCCCTCTTGACAGACTTCAGCTTCACAGGCAGAGGCTTCTCCGTCTTCGGCGTGTTCCAGAAGGAGTGCAGCGTGGCATCGCGGACCTCCTTCCTCTCCAGACGGATCCCTTCACACATCATCGCTCCGTCGTCGATCTGAAAATATCCAAAATTAGAGATGAAAAGCTGGATTGAAGAAAAATAAAATTCACCGATAGCTGGTGCAAATGCCTCTTGCCGAGGTGGGAGAGCGGCCTCTTCACTCCGGCCTCTCCGCAAGCGATGCATTTGAAGAAGATAGACCCGTTCTTCTCGAAAACGGGAGAAATATCGAAAATCGATCTGGAAAAGAGCTTTTTAGTTTTAAAAAAAACAACAAAAAGTCTATTAAAGTTTAAAAACAACGAAGTGAGGAAAATTACGGAAAGGTATCGCTCTGCCAGGCGGTTCGGGCGTCGATGATGATCCTGGACAGGGCCTTCTCGGGGGTAACTTTGAACTAAAATGGAATATTTTGGCGGGAAATGACGTTTAAGGTGATTTTAGAGGCTTTTGTAACAACCAAGTCAAGATGCTGAATTTATTTGAATTTAGAATCGCAAAAATAGAACTTACCAGGGTGACGACGTCTGGGTGCAGCTGATTGAGGTGGTTCCTCGTCTTGACGATCTCTCCGTGGCAGATCTTGCATTTCATCAGTCGACCCTCCTTGGTGAAGAATACGTCAAGGCCTACTTCCATCGACATCTGAAACATAAGAATTACTTACAATTTAGAGAAAAGACATGCAATTCGAGAATGAGACCAAATGCATCGACGGCGATGGAATTCAGGGTTCGATCCCCGCCGATGCGTTCATTTTTCCTGCTTTTAATTAAGAAATACCAAATTTGGAATTACAAACATAGAAAAAAGCAAAAAAGGAGATCGTCGGCGATGGCGCCAAATATTGGAAGGTTTCGCGTCGAGACCAATTAAATCTTGGTACTTTGCCCACGACGACACTTATTACCGGCCCATTGCTCTTGTCTAGTTTTCGGAATTCCCGTGAAGACTAATTTGGGATAAAACAGCGAAAAAAAAACAAGTTCCCCCCCCCCCACTAATTCTCAAGTGCCACGCAGCTGGAACGGGCTATACTGCGGTACCAAGATTTCATTGTGAGACGGCAAATACATAGAGTCGCTATTTAGAAACGATTGCATAATATAAACCGTAAGATTCGATTCTAGCAGAATCCAATTCTGGAACTGCGCGAGTAAATCGACCAGATATCCATCACAGAGGAACCACCTCCATGAAAAACAATGCAATTCGCAGAATAACCGATTTAATGTTGTAATTTACAGAATAGCGAAATGTGATGTACAGATCGTGAGGATGGTTAGTTGGCGGCGCCGACAGCCTCGGCCTTCTCGACTTCGTCAGCCTTGAGATCCTCAACCTTCGCCTCTGAAAATTGCCATATTAACAAAAGTTTGCAAATTTTTTGAAGTAAACCTCAAAATAAAAAGTTACCCACCAGTCTCGGCGGCCTTGTCGGCCTCAGCCTCCTCCACCTTCTCGGCGACCACCTCCTCGACCTTGGCAGTCTCAGAGACGGCCTCCTTGCTCTCCTCCTCAGCGGCCTCAGCGCCCTCGGCAGGGGTCTCGATGGACTTGACGTCCTCGTCGGCGGTCTCCGTGGCCTTGTTCTCGGAAGTGGCGTCGGTAGCCTCCTCGGTGGTCGCAGCCTCCTCGTCAGTCTTGGTCTTCTTCGAGTCAGTCACCTCGTCGGCGACTTCCTCGATCTTGCGCTTGAGGGCGCCCTCCTCGGTAACCTAAAAATAAAAATTTGCAATGGTAAGAAACAACGCCCGTATACTTGCACTTTAAAGTGCCAATCCGGCACCTTTTTCACATTTCCACTTTTTTGGCTCAAAAGGTTCACCGTGTTGTTGGAAACAATGACCGTTACTTTATTTTAAACCAAAATAGCTAGATTTCGAGAAAAGTGCTTCCAAAGAGGCCGTTTTTGGCCAAAAGTGTCGACAAACGCCGACAAGCAATGGAAAATGAAGACCAAAAATTAGAATAACGTGAGAAATGAAAAGGTGCCAGACTACTCCTTTAAGCAGATAAACAAATTTTTCGGATCACCAGACTACTAACAACTCTTTTTAAAAAAACCAACCTTCTCCACAACGGCCTTGACGGGGCTGACGTGCTCAGCGACGGCATCAACATCGATGGAAGACATCGTTCACGTAGTAAGATGATGGAGTGACAGACAGAATCTGCTGAAGAGACCCAGGGGCCTAAAAAACTATGGCGGCGCAAATGGTGTACCCAATTACGGTATTCCCCTGAATCGCGGCGAGACCTTTTTCATACAGTAATATCGGCAACAAGCTAAAAGGTTATTGTATTTTACAAATTGTTGTTTTCGGAGTTGTTTTTAATGGTTTTTTTTAAAACGATACATCAAAAACAGTTTACAAAATTATTATTTCAAATTTATGCATAAAAATAATCTGCAACAGGGGTAGCAGTATGTAAATACAGCACGCTTTGACTACATTTTAAATTAAGCTTTATTTTATTTTTTAAACCACGACTAGAAACTACGCAGAACTTTCTAAGAAAAAGAAAAGAATACAAATTAAAATATTAGAAGTAGAAAATAAAATTACTCCTGCTTAAGAGTCAGTCTCAGGAAACGTCGAGCCCACTGTCATGGATTTTTTAATGCCTTGGAGGCTGAAATTTGGTGGAAAGTGTTGCCTTGGACCATAGACCAAATTCTGAAACTTTTAGGTCATCTTCATTTTTGGGACCCGGGTTACTGTAACTTGGTTCTAACTCAACCAATTTCAATAAGTGTGGTAGCCATTTTATTCGTTTTTTCATGATAAGAAACTTTGTCGATGTACCCAAAAGCCAATTGTCACTTTGAAAAACGTTAGAAACCAAAAAGTTTAAAAAAATCGAAAAAAAATGGTTTTTCCGCCCTTCTGAAAAAAAATATTATTAGTGCAGATCTAATAAACTTTTGTTTTTATTCCCGATTCTTTTTCACACAACTTTCCTATTGAGGCCAAAGAAATCAGAGCACACACTTTTTGGGAAATCACCCTTGAAGTGGCGCCCGCCCGCAGTTTTGAAATTTAACGCGTGAAAAACTTTTTAGAGTTATAAAGAGAAGTTAAAAACACCAAAATCCCAGAACAACAGAGGCAAACCATAAAACAACTGTTTTTCAATGTCTTTATTGCCTTCACTGGATCTTCTTCAGGACGTAACCATCGACCACGTTGTAGACGGGTTCGATGATCTTCGAGTGGACGAAGACGGCTCCCTGGGTCTGGGGCAGGTAGAGGAAGACCAGCACCAGCGTCTTCAAAAGGAAGTAGAGGGGCACCTCCGCCAGGAAAAAGTCCAAGATGGAGAAGAGACCAAAGATGGTCCAGTAGACCATCCAGCGGGGGCTCTGGCTGACGTCCTTGATGGCAGAGACCGACGAGAAGGCCGGGTAGAGGACGGTGATGAGGGCGGACAGCAGAGGAGCACTGCTGCAGACGCACAGGCACAGGGCCAGCAGACCGAAGAGGCCGTAGAAGGCGTGCTCCCTCCGCACTCCCGAAGCGTCAAGGTGGCCCATGGCCTTGTCGAAGAGGGCTCCGTGCGGCTGGTAGAGCCAGGCTAAGAAGTCACTCTGAAGCAGGGTAGTTAGGAGGGAAGGAAGAGGTGACCAACGTGTGCCTGGATTACACCCTGGATGGGAGTAGGGGAGTCCCCAGAGGGGGCGGTGGAGGCAGCGGCAGGGGCGGCTTCAGGCACAGGCACGTGGGCACCACCGTCCATGGCGAGTAGAGCGGAGAGAATGAGGGCTGTCCTCCGGCGGGGGCCTTATATAGGGCTGGTCAAGCCACGTGGCGTACTTCACGTCCTTCAAATATTCTGATTAGGAGGACAGCCACCTTTTCTGGGCCATGCTTTAAAGGGGAAGGACCTCGTAAAATTGATTTTTCAAAATATATTTATTATAGTACCATTGAGTAGATATCGTTTCCACTATTCTAAAACATACCCCTTTTATATGATTTGGACTGCAAAACGGGCGTTTACACGGTCGTTTTACGCGTTTGCCGCACGGAAACACGGCTAGAGTGGGCGAGAGAGTGTGGAAATGGGGAGACGCAGAGTTGGCGGCAATTCAAACGGGAATTTCCCCTAATTTCAATCGCTCCTAAATCGGTTCATTTTGATCCAAAATGGGTAAAAGAGGCATTTTTCGGAATCCTGTGAATAAGATCTAGGCTTTTATCGCAAAATCAGAAAAAATTATTCTTACGCGGTCCTTCCCCTTTAAATGGAGAAAAAAAGCACTGATCGAGATGGAACCTTGGTCGTGAGGTTAGCATATTGGCAAACAAATAGGAGCATTCTTGGCAATTTCTGGCCTCATTAAGCATAAATCAGCCGTTCCTGTGGCCCCCCGCAATTGTGGCAACTCTTACTGTGGTTTTCAAGAGATTTAGGTTTACATGAGAACCAATTTTCATCAGTGTGGTCAAATGAAACCTTCTATACCGGAAAAGGTGGCCATATACTTGTAGTTTAAGGCTACGTTTTTAAAATCTACTGAGCTGCCTTGGTTTTCGAGAAATCGCATATTTTCTGTCACCGCTATACCCCGTGTGATAGTCAAGTATGCGTCACAAAGGTGAAAGTGTGGCTTAATGGTGAAGTGGTAGCGCGTCTAACTCTTGTTTTGCAGGACGCTGGTTCGAATCCCTTCGATGCTTTCCTTTTTGCTTTTTATATATTTGAATACAGAAACATTCGTTTTCTCTGAATTTTGGTTTGGAGACTTTTGAAAATCGTTTTTGAAAGAAAAAAAAATTTCCATAACCATTGGGTTCGAAACAGAATTCAAAGAAAACGAATGTTTGGGTATCCTTTGCGTCGGAGTATTGGATATCGACGTCTGGGAAATTGCGCTCTCTTTCCGGAAATGACACCTCAACAACAATCAAGCAACAACATTGGTTCATTCTATAAGAGATTGCACTTTTTTCTTATTTGAATCTTGCAACCCATAAATTTGCACATTATTGAATCATGCATTATTCTCATTTAGGACAAACTACAAATGACTCATTGGGTTCACCCTGAACTTTTCAAGTGATGTCTCGCAGCTACATTTTCCCTATGATTTGAGGCAATTGCTTCCTTTTCTTCTGAATTAAAGGGGAAGGACCGCGTAAAAATAATTTTTCTGATTTTGTGATAAAAACCTAGATCTCATTCCCAGGATTCCGAAAACTACCTCTTTTACTCATTTTGCATAAAAATGAATCGATTTAGGAGCGCTTGAAATTTGGAGAAATTGTCATTTGAATTGCCGCAACTCTGCGTCTCCCCATTTCCCACACTCTCTCGCCCACTCTAGCCGTGTTTCCGTGCGGCAAACGCGTAAAACGGCTGTGTAAACGCGCCCCTTTTGCAGTCGAAATCATATAAAAGGGGTATGTTTCAGAATCGTGGAAACGATATCTATTCGATCAAATAATCGTAAGAAGACTTTGAAAATCAATTTTACGAGGTCCTTCCCCTTTAAGGTCACTGTGTTCGTTGTTAGTTTTCAACTAAAGTTCACCTAGAACACCCGGCCCGTGAGAACCCTGCCCATCAAGAATTTTAAAATCTCCCTTTTACACTTCCTCAGGCAAGATTGTTTTCTACCCGCCTTCCTGGTCGCTTGCAAAATTCTACAAAAATTGTGTGAGAAAATGTCTAGAATACAATTCGTGTATTCAATATTCAGTGTCCAAACATCAAAACCAACACGTTCCACCTTATTTGGAGTTATGTTCCAATACCGTTTAACTAAGGGAAGCCCCCTATTTCATATAGAAGGTCAGATTTTATACAAAAACGCGTCACTACTTTTATGACTTGTATACGATTTTTCAAACAATCGTCATTCTTGGCGATTATTAAAGCAACATTTTTATGATCCTTGATTCAAATGAAATTAGATTTTCATTTTGTAGCTAGGTTCCAGGAACAACTTTTGATTGATGTAAGTAATTGACTACAACTACATATTTGAGAAATCAGTGAAGTCACATGTTTGGCTCACTCACTCACTCTCTCTCTCTCTCTCTCTCTCTCTCTCTCTTTCTCTCTCTCTCTCTCTTTCTCTTTCTCTCTTTTTCTCTTTCTCCCACTCTCTCTATCTCTCTATCTCTCTCTTTCTCTCTTCCTAACGAGGAAGTTTCCCGATTCCTCAGTCTCTGACCTCTCAAAGCGTACAAAATTGAACTCATTCATGCCTGATTTCCTCTCCTCAGTCGCAATTAACTTTCCTTCCCAAAGAACACCATTTTCGATATGATGATGTTGGAGGCCAAATCTAATTTTAGTTTGTAATCATATCCTTTTTTATTGTTTGCAATAATAATTATTACAAAAGGGGGCAGTTCCCGCGATCAATGATGAAAAATAATTTATGATTGTGAACTCAAACAGCTATTTTCTAAACTAGATACGATTTGATTGTTTTGTGCTTTGTGCGAAAGGATGCACAGAGAGAGAGAGAGAACTTTATCGAAATCAAAGAACTTTAACCTTTTCACGATTTCCGGAAACCAAATGATCCCCCACGCGCCAAACAAGAAAATTTTAAATTTAGACATTTCAAGGTACTGACTGACATGCACCCGTGTGAATACAGCAGACGTCATGTGGGCTCAAAATTCACAAGGGGTGCATATCTAAGGTCTGTGTGTATGTGTATGTGTGTACGTGTGTACGTGTGTGTGTATGTGTACGTGTGTGTGTGAGATGGGAGAGGAGATAGAAAAGCCTTTTCCGCGCATTTCAATTAAATCCTCTTTTCGCCACCCCTTTTTTATATTCCTTTTATTCCTAAAAAAAATTAGTTATTATCTTGAAAGTGTAGATTTTTTTATTAGAAACTGATTATTTTACCAATTCTTTGCACTGGCTTTTATTACCTTTGCATCAAACACCAGAAAAATAGGCTAATGTGTCTGACCTGTAATGCATTTTTGTGATCATTTTACGTCAAAGCTTCTTTTTAGCGATATAAAAATGTTTAAAAAACGCTTTTCTTAATTTGCCACTAACATTGACTGATTATCAAATATAGTAATGTTATGATGTGGAAGTCTCAAATGCAGCATCAAAACAGTGAAATGATATGACAAAGGGCAGGTTTTGTTTTCGGCCCGCGTTCCCAGAATCCGCGGCCCGGCCCTGGCCGAGCGAGACCAAATTTTTCAAAAGTTAGAAAAAAGTATTTGATAGGTATTGTGTCCAATAAGTGTTTCTACTACAACTATTCATCAAAACACTTGACGCAAAAAAGTTTTGTCGAGGGGGGATCGAACTGGGGTAGTTTTGGATTACCAGTCGGACCTCTTAGCCACTCGGCCATGGAATTTTACAAAATTTTATATAGGGTAGTTCGAATCTTCCTTTACACAGTATCTTTTGCATGTTTCGGATTATTGTTTACAACAGAAATAACAGAAAAATATTAACTTTTGGATGAGTTAAATTTAAAATTCGATTTTAGAAAACCTCGGACCTGCCCGTGTTTCGGTCACCCTTGATTTAGACGATTGCTTGTGTGACCGTGTGCAAATGTGTTTGTTTATCACAGTCGATTCTTCTGTACGAGAGTGAATCATCTTCAAAACAAGTCATGTGTAAGAACAGTCTACGAAAGCACACCTCCCTCTTTCAATTGCAATTTTGGCGATTGAAACCCGTAAACATGCAATCAAGCTCAATGAGAGGTGATCATGCGGACAATATATTCAATCAACAGATCCAGAAGCTTCAGTTTTGTACGTTTTTTTGTTTTCCATTACAGCGAAGATCTGTTTTGTAAACACACATGCCCACACAGAAACACACACACACACACACACCCACACACACACACACACACACACACACACACACAAAAACTGAATTCTCCCTTGGAAACCAACAAAAAGGGCGATTGACTAATGGGTACTCTTCATTTCACCTCATATTCGTAATATACACATTCATTAGATGTTTTCTCTTTTTTGCCCTTCCAACAGAACGTTTTCGGAATCAAGAGGCTCTAAATTAGTATTTTTTATGCTGTAGGCAGTGTAAAATTTCTCATTTCCTCAAACAAATTTTCTTTGTGGCCAAAATCAGGCATTCCAACTAGGAAAAACTGAAAACGCTCTTCAAATTTATTAAAATTTAAATTTACTTTA